>JAUTXW010004897.1:600000-888563 GCA_030620095.1 Kuschelorhynchus macadamiae | reverse complement strand
ATAAATATTAATAAAAGAGATATTTTTATATCGCAATCATTTACGCCATTCATAAATAGGTCGTCATATTTTTGATTTATGAATAGGGCCCAAGTTAAAGCTATTACAGATAGATTTGTGTAATGGATAGCAAAAGGGTATGTCTATATCAGCGCAGCGTACATTGCACGGCACCTCGCACGGTACCTAGCGTGGCTTCTACCTTGTACAGTAGAGTCCACGTTAATGGCAGGTACATCAGACAGATGCAATTTGTTTATTGTTTTATCGGTTACCTCTTTAATAAAAAAATAAACTATTAGGAGGAATTTCATTAGTTTGTCTACTATTAATTATATTATAGAAAATCAAAACACAGAATTACTACTGGAAGGCCTGACAATTAATTTAAAAATACATTACAGATTTTGAAAATATATTTTTGTACCTGTCCTTTTTTCCTTAAAAAATTACATTACATCCATTAATTAACTTAAGTAATGCCTTAGTTAGGGGCTTTTCTACAATAATTATTATCACAGGTAGTTCCCCTTGCAGTTCCAAGTACATTCGAAATTATACAAGTTTAGTATAAAGAGGGCAAGTTGTCAATTTTCTCTAATTATTCTTAAGCTATTCTGACAAATATTGCTGTATAGTCATAATGTGATACCTAAAGCTCAAAAAATTTCTCAGCGACGCCGACGTTAGGGCATTTTAATGTTATATCAAAAACCAACATTTCTTAAATAAAGAACAGCATTGCCTTATAAATGACGGAATATTAAAAATTACTAGTTCATTTTAAACGCTAGTAGTAAGCAATTCACTTTAGAATTTAGTTACTTAGTAACCTTGCTACTAATGTCTTAATAAACTTTCTTGAACAGGGTGGAGCATAAAATTTTAATTCTTGTTATTTTTATAATTCATATAGTTTGTAATCTTGAAAAAATTTCCAGGTTTTACATATCTTTACGTTTTTACGTCCCTAGATGATAAAAAATATGTTTTCTCAATTCTATTGGTCTGTATTTCAGCCTGCCTGTTAGTTCGTGGCGTCGCTAAAACCGATTGACTTCAAATTTTGGCAAAAAATTAAAGTTTGTGTGGGGGCGACCTGGTAACATTTTGATAAAAATTCAGTATGGCGAAACAAAATGGCGGCCTAGTAATGTTAAAAAAATATATTAATAAAAAACCAATTATCCAATGTACCTTAAATTTTAGGTATTAAATGGTACGAATTCAAATTAGCGGTACAAAATGGCAACTGGTAAAATATTGACACGAATCCAATATGGTGAAATAAAATGGCGCCCAATAAAAACGTTTGAAAAGACAATATACTTAATAACTATGCGCGGAACTAAATTGGGTTACGTTTTATTATTCCTAATAAAACTTTACATTTCTAAAAAGTAAATATTCATAACGACGAAAGTTCCGGGTAAAGGAAATTTACCGATTGTTTTCTTCTGCAATCGAGCGATTTCTCGTATTTTTTTAATTATCAAAACACAATTTTTAAACTTAGTTTAGAGTAAGGTTACGACCGATTCTTTTTTGATGTTGTAAACTTTATTGTCAATATTTATTATTATAGACATTTCTTATAATTTTTCTTGGATAGCATCTAACTTTATCTAAGTTTAAAGACTTATTTGGAATGATTGTTGATGTACGTGCTTAAGTGGAAGATTGTTGATAATTTTTATTTATAAACCTTTTATTCATTCCTAAATATTTATTTATTATATAGGACCGTCAAAACATTTGTTAATATTTCGTTTTATCTTAAAGAAAAAAATCTGTCCCTTGATCACTAAAAATTTATGCGTAATCTACAGCTAAAGTAAGCTAAAACTATACTTTGCTATTTTCGTAGTAAATGTATATTTTGACATAACGTATCAGTAAAATATTTGAATATGCTTTAAATACACGATTAAACTTTTTTTCGTACAGGGTGGCCCATTTTTCTTGGGACATTTCTTTACAACAGAAAATATACGAGATGCAACGAAAAGTTAAATAGGATAATTCGAGTGTTTAATTCATTTTCTTTATATACAAGGTAAGTAATTTTTCGTTGCTAGGTATCAACTTCCTTATTTTAAATGGACACCCTGAATATTGATACGGATTCAAATATTGCCTTTAATGAAGCTTTCGCCCATACATAACTTGATAGGTTTGTGATGCAACATTTCAGATTTATTGACATTTATCTTCATTTTTAGACCGGTAAATAGAAGGTATTTTAGTATATTTTGAAACTCTACCTAAACCATTAAAAATACAAATGCATTTAGTGCCTAGTACCCAACTTTCAAAATAAAAAAAAAATGTATTAACATGTAGTATTGCCAGCTTTCGAGTATAATTATGTTTCTCAACATTTTCAAATGCAAACACAAACAAAAATCTTTTTTGGCTTTTTCGTAACTGAGTGAAACTATTTAACTTTCAAGCAAATATTTAATAAAATTACATTGTGTTTGTAGACTAGATCTTTAAGCGCACCTTCAGAAAGAAATCTAGGGGAGTAAGTCGGGGCTTCTCGGGTACCACGCCACTTTTTCCATTCCATTTGCTATAATGTACATTCAAAAAGTTGGTTATTCCTGGACTTCTGTGATATGGAGCACCACCCTGCTGTCAAATTAAATTTGCTCGTTCTTTTGGAGGCACTACATTTTTCACAAGACACTGGATGTTATTTAAAAGCACTAAGTAACGCTGATGGGAATTTAAATGCTGACAAAAAAATTTTAAACCTATAAAGGTCTTACCAAACCTTTACTGAAGCTCTTCCTGATTTTCTAACTTCACTGCTCCAATAAGGCGATTTTTTTGTTTAAGATGGTAATTGATGTTGTATATATGGACTTATCAATCCAAATAATATTGAGAAATATATTTTCTAAGAAGTCTCTCTCCATAAGAATATGTTGCATTGTTACAATTTTTATATTGGACAAAATAGTGCTTCTGTTTTTTTATTTAAAGGCACGTTTGCAGCGCTGTTTTTCTGACGTCCAAGTCTAAAGTTACACGGTTGAGTTGCTTTCATCAGCCAAAACTTGACGACGTCTCCTTTTCTCTTTATGTTATTCTAAATTGTTGGCAGATACCGTCAAAGATATTTTTTTTTGGAGTTTCCCTTAACCTAAATTTAGTTATATAATCACTGAGAGCCAGAGTTCTATTTTTTTCTCGTTTAATAAAAACACTTTAACATATCCGTTTTCTTCTATAGTAAACATTGTTAAACAAAAGGATAAATTCAAGAAAAAAAAATGAAAAGAAGGCGATATTATAACATGTGTGAAAAGATTTGTGTAACTATAATAGTAATCAAAAATAAAAGATGCATTCAGGGCCAACTTCGGAGAACAAGTCACTATATGTCAGGTCTAGTGTTTCTTAAACAGAATTTAAGCTCTCACTTAAGCCTATTAAATAATATCCAATTCTTTATTAAATATGTAGTGCCTCATGGAAGATGAGCATATATAATTTTAAAGCAAGATTGTGCCCCCTGTCAGAAATGAAGAAAAAGCAAACCATAAGAAAACCCAATGCAGACAATAGAATTAATTGTAACCGTAAACTATTATGTAAATAATAATATTTCATTAACAATGTTTGGAAATCCCAATAAAATATTTAACTTCTGATATAAGGTGGTATCCCAAGATAATCGAGCCACCATGTATATGAATTAGCCCTTTTTCTGAACTAGAACTTTTCACACAGGACGAATTTGGTGACATAAGCCGTAGGCGAATATCATAAATATCCACGAGTGTGAAAGGTATTTTTCACACGTGTTGAACACTATACTTTTCTACAACTGAGTATACAGGTTAGTAATAAATTTTTTCATTTATTGGCTATTTAAAAAATAGCAAACATTATCATCTTGATACTTTCTGAACTTAGAATTAGAATTTGTATATTTTGTCCCTTATAAAGTTAAAACGATTCAGTGTTTTTAAATTAAAATTTGCGTTAAGGTTTACAATGTACCGGGTGGCCAACTAAGAATGGACGCCGACCATAACTCGCTAACCGTTAATCATATAACTTGGGGGAAAAAAAATTATTAGCTAAATCGACTAAGAGAAATCGCTGGAAAATATTTTGAAGTTCCGCATATGGCCGCTAGGGGGCGCAACTGTTATGGTCAATCAGAAAAAGGGCTGTTTCTTAAAAAATATTCATGTAAAGGTATATTATAAATACTGCCATCGTAAAGAGTAGAAAAATTGTGATTTTTTTGTTAAGGATATTTTGCCTTATCTCGTAAAATGTAGTGGTGGGGGAAGGTCAAACATGTTTTTATTTAAATGTCAATAACTCCGTTATAAGTCAACGGAATTGAACAAACTAGGTCTCGTTTAAAAGAGCCCATCTTAACTAATAATCTGATGTAAAAAAAAATCCGATTTGATTTCGCCGTGGTAACTAGAGGGCGCTGATTGACATCACAACAATTATTACGCATTATTTTGAAAATTTTAAATAGCACGCTATATCTCTTTTAACACAATTTAATAGAGGAGGAAATTCTCAATAAGTCAGTGCAAATTTCAGCTTCCTAACTTTTTTCAAACCGGAAATATAAATAAAACAAATATTAGGGCGCTGGGTACGCAACATCTCCCTAATCTGTATGGACATAGCCTATATCACAATAATTCAGTAATAATACCACAGATAATATTCAACGCAAATCGCTAAAAATTATACTAATGTTCTGAAATAACCACCAGGTGGCGCAGTAGGAGTCAATAAGTGCAATATTAAATTTTCATTATAATGGGAAATGAAAGCCATTTAAATGGAACGTGTGAAAGAAACGATAATAAAAATATTATTAATTAAATATATTAATGCCGCCCTAAATGTTCAAATTCTCGGCCATCGTTTTCGATGCATCCTATCTCGCGTGGATAAAACTGCAGCCTCCAGTTCACCAACTGAAATAGTATTTATACAGTCTCTTATTCGCTGAATCATATTTTCCCGTGTAGTGGGTCTGGTGGCAAAAACTAAATCTTTCACTCGACCCCATAAATAAAAATCTAAACACGTTAGGTCGGGTGACCTAGCTGGCCATGGAAGGGTGCCGCCTCGCCCTATCCATCGGCCAGGATAGTGGGCATCTAAAAATTCCCGAACGTTGACGGCGAAGTGCGCTGGACAACCATCGTGCTGGTATACCAATCGTTGTCGGACGTTCAGAGGTACGTCCTTCAACAAAATCGGCAATTCCTCCCTTAAAAATCTTAGATATCTCTCACCATTCAATGGATTATCGAAAAAAAATGGTCCGATAATTCGTCCGCCTAAAATCCCTGCCCAACAATTTACAGACCAACGGCCTTGGTGCTGGACTTCGCGCATCCAATGTGGATTTGTTCTGGACCAATAATGTGTATTGTGAAGATTGACACGTCCATCGCTCTAGAAGGTAGCCTCATCGGTCCACAATATTCGCCTCAGAAATTGCCGATCTTCCCTCATTACACCCAAAAGCCAGTGACAATGGTTTAGTATGTGATCAAAATCTGCAGCAGTCAATTCCTGATGCAGCACTAAGTGATATGGATGTAACCTAAAACAAGATGAAGATATTTAATTGATGTTCCAGGAAATTATTGGTTTTCTAGGCTTAAAGACCTATGTGACATCAGAATCACGTGACTTTTGTTAAAAAATATGTCCAGTTTATATTTGCAATGTCGTTGCTTACCTGTGCTCTTTGAGTATATTTTGAACAGTGGTTCGCGTTACTCCTAGGTCTAGCGCAATAATTCGAGTACTTAGTTGAGGATTAAACTCGATATACGCTAGCACATTAATTACATTCTCTTCGGTGCGTCCTCTGCGTTGTCTGCGGTATACGGGAATATGCACGTTTCCAGTGGTTCGCAAACGTTGGATCACTCGAAGAAAAACCTTTTTACTTGGGTGGCGTCTCTGCGGATATTCCTGCGCATATACTCTTGCAGCAACCGTAGCATTTCTCAAACATTCAAAATAAACACCTATCATGTCGAATAGTTCTTGATTTGTATAAATCATTTTGTTCTTAACACAACGCAACACGAACAATAACAAATCTTGAACAAGAAAAATACGAACTACAACAATAACATGAACAACAGCAACTAGAAAAACTCAAAAAACACGAAAATCTCGGACAAAAACGCGAAATGATGGCAATACTATTAGGAAATTCAAGAACGATAAATAGCAACTAAAAGGCACTGACAAGAAACTATTGTTTATTTTTTGACGTATTACTTTCAATTTTGTTTTCACAGCCTACTATTTTTTTTGCTTGATGTAGCAGAAAATTGCTAAGGAATTATTATTTATCTATGTTTTTAATTTATTGTTATTCTTGTGCATAAATTGTCGATTTTAAGAAAGACGGAGATTTGCAACGGTCGAATATATTAGGATTTTTCTTATTTATTACCTTATAATATCTAACTTACTGAAAATAGAGTAAACTACAAAAAAATATAGAGAAAAGTAAAATTGCGAGTAAAACTATGCTTATTAACGTCTACTGCGCCACCTGGTGGTTATTTCAGAACATTAGTATAATTTTTAGCGATTTGCGTTGAATATTATCTGTGGTATTATTACTGAATTATTGTGATGTAGGCTATGTCCATACAGATTAAGGAGATGTTGCGTACCCAGCGCCCTAATATTTGTTTTATTTATATTTCCGGTTTGAAAAAAGTTAGGAAGCTGAAATTTGCACTGACTTATTGAGAATTTCCTCCTCTATTAAATTGTGTTAAAAGAGATATAGCGTGCTATTTAAAATTTTCAAAATAATGCGTAATAATTGTTGTGATGTCAATCAGCGCCCTCTAGTTACCACGGCGAAATCAAATCGGATTTTTTTTTTACATCAGATTATTAGTTAAGATGGGCTCTTTTAAACGAGACCTAGTTTGTTCAATTCCATTGACTTATAACGGAGTTATTGACATTTAAATAAAAACATGTTTGACCTTCCCCCACCACTACATTTTACGAGATAGAGCAAAATATCCTTAACAAAAAAATCACAATTTTTCTACTCTTTAAGATGGCAGTATTTATAATATACCTTTACATGAATATTTTTTAAGAAACAGCCCTTTTTCTGATTGACCATAACAGTTGCGCCCCCTAGCGGCCATATGCGGAACCTCAAAATATTTTCCAGCGATTTCTCTTAGTCGATTTAGCTAATAATTTTTTTTCCCCCAAGTTATACGATTAACGG
Organism: Kuschelorhynchus macadamiae; assembly: GCA_030620095.1. Lineage (NCBI taxonomy): Eukaryota > Metazoa > Arthropoda > Insecta > Coleoptera > Curculionidae > Kuschelorhynchus > Kuschelorhynchus macadamiae. The sequence continues at coordinate 881,281 of JAUTXW010004897.1, read as the reverse complement.
TTAGCGAGTTATGGCCGGCGTCCATTCTTAGTTGGCCACCCCGTACATAACTAAATAATTACAAAATAGAAATCATAATAGTGGTTTTCAATGTGTATAAGTAGATTATTATTTAAAGATGTAATTTATTGTAATGTTGAAGTATGTTGAAGAGTCAGCGGAAACACGTTTTGCAAACTGCTCTAGATTTAGCAGTTTCAAAAAAACTGCTATTACTTTAGCCGCCCTTACAATTTTATTTATTCAGATGGCTTTTTTCGTGCATTCCCCTTGTTTATAATTTAAGAAAAATATTTCCTCAATATTGCGAGGGCGGAGCCTAATATATTTTTTTGCAGATTTCATAAAAACCTCTTGTTGCTCTAAATTATTTGGTTATCTTGTTTTTTATATGGTGAATTTTAATTAGATATGCAAAGTTTATATCTCCTGTTTCGTCAATTTTTAATTGACACAATTCCTCTCGTCTGTAGGCTCCGGCAAGACCAATGGCAACAATAGTCTGAAAGTTAAAATAAAATTAATTAGAGTATTTCATTTCTTTTAATTTAATATTATTTTATTTTTATAAGTTTGAAAACATTTTTTGATCACTTCAAATAAATATTTTGAAATATTTACTGTGCTTCATATACTATGGCCGAATATATAGTAGATAATAGGACAAATAAAACAAACATTTAATTTATCGAACAAAAGTTATTCTAAATAAAGCTTTTGCAAAATGTAAAAATACAACTATTTTTTAAAAACACTTTTTTTTTGTTATCAACTCATAATATGTTTCGCTACACAGTAGCTTCTTCGGAGGTTAAATCGCGAATGAATAAACTTAAAGGGTAAAGGAATATTTATATATCTAGGTGTAATACAACGATTCGGAATTTAAATTATTAAAATATATGTAACAGATATGAGTGCTACTTGATCATCTAATAAACAATTTGAACGTCGGAGCTTATTTATTTCTAGATACTCCAGTACATTCAATTTATAACCCTTATTTTCTTTGTACAAAATTTTAAAATTCTTATCAAAGGTTGACGGGTCTGAATTAAGTGGTTTCCGTAATTGGATTCGGTTTTTCCTTTGATGAAATATTTATAGTGCTCCTTTATTCTTTTATCTAAAAATATCTGTCTATTTGAGCTATATACGTTTGGTCACCGTCTTCACAATTTAGTTGGTATACACCTGAGAGTTTAAGTTTATCAGATTTTGTTTTATTTCTTTTTAATGTATTATTTTAATATCTAAACCGTTTAGAAATATACCTATTTTAGAGTTAGAATTACGTACGTATAGATGATATAACTTTGTATGCAGTTGTTTTATTTTTCTTTATATTAGTATAAATCATATTTATAGTTTCTTTATATAACTTTTTTTGTAGTTTTATTGTGATTTAACAATTATATTTATTAAATATATATCTATGTTTTATTGTGATTTGTTTAATTGATATTTTACTTAACTCAGAAGACATTTTATGTCTATAATTGAGTTTACTTTTTCTCTTATATGCTGTGTGGTTGAGTCTTTTTTTCCGCGGATAAGCATTCCTTAAGACCAGCGATGTAAACTTCTTGTGCTGCTTCAGTCTTGTTTTTTCAATTCCATGTACTTTGGAAAAACATTGTTTTTTGAACACGTCAAAAAAACCACAAGTTTTGAGAGCAGATGGCGACTCTCAAAAGTAGTTTGAAATATTTCATTTATATTTATATCGAATAATTTTCGAGATACTCACGTGTTGAAGCTTTTACAGGTTGCCTGGAAATTCCAGTCCAATATTTGTCATATACAGAATAGTCTCCATTCTGTATATAAAAATAATACAAAAAGTTCGTATTATGTGAATCAAATATCTCTAGAAATATTCATTGCACATAAAATAAACTAAAAAATATTTAAATTTTAACACCCTATATTTTGAAAACGACACGTTTTCGGATTTATATTTATTGGATTTTTTTAAAAATATTTGCACATGTAGAATAGCGACTATTCCAAGTATTGGAACGGAATTTCCGGCCCTCCTATGCATTTTTTTCTAACGAGGCTGTGGAACGGGTTGCTTAGAGCTGATTTTGACTTGATATCATTCTCATGATCTACTTATTGAAAATGCATAATTATTTAACTTGTGGAATAAGAAAAGGTGTCGTTATATACATACTATACAATAAAGCTGAAAAAAAAAATAATTTCTGTAATTCTGTTACAAAATCTGCCATTAAATTTATTTTTAAAGCAAGTTATCATCAAAACATTTACCTACATGACTTACAAATTCACAGCCATCATTGAGAAAATAAAAAAAATGAAACATTCGCTTTATAATAAAACCTATCACATAAAGTTTCAGAATGCTTGTCAATTTTTACAATGTAATTTAAATACAATTTTGTATAAAAAATATAAAACCGACGTCGAAAAATTGCACTAAAAAGTCAAAAATAATATTCAATTTCATCTTCTCATACTTATTCTTAATTACTTAATAACAAAAATATATTTATTTACTACGTGTTTTAAAGGCTAATACGATTATTATAACATCTTACAGTATAATATAGTATACAGATGAAATAAAATATTATTTTTTACTTTTTAGTGCATTTTTTAAGTCAGTTTTTCTTCTGTAATAATTACCATTTCATCCGTTTTAGTTCTATTTATACGAGTTATTGTAAAGGTCAAGTTAACAAATAGCCACTGGGTTTACTGCATATTATGTAACATCATTATATAATAACATGTTTTATATAATATTAAATGGTTACGATACATACATTTCTTCTTGACAAAATGGTGAACGCACTATTGAATATATATATTGTTCAATATACCATCGTGAAAACAGTTAAAAATGGCGTCATCCCGCCATTTTTACCATTTTTTTCACGCTTGCTGTGGGATCAATTTGGTAAAATCTTGAATATTATCTGAAAATCGTGAATCAATCGATGTACATACATAAAAAAACATAGGATCAATTTGATAATCACCTCCTTCGGTTAAAAAGCAATTAAAACAGTGAGAAGAAAGCTACACACCATTTTGTTATTTTACGGGGAATCCTAGGATGGTTTCATATAACTAACTTTCCGAATTCTATATATATATATATATATATATATATATATATATATATATATATATATATATATATATATATATATATATATATATATATATATATATATATATATATATATATATATATATATATATATATATATATATATATATATAACTTGAAGTAACCTCATGCGACGCCGACAAACTAATTACCTCATTAAGCAGAATCAGCAATATTGCAATATGTAATTATACGTACTATTTCGATTGTTAATCTTTTAATAAAATTAGTCTAGCTTAGAATCTTGAACGTTGTAGTTGTTTTTTACATAAAAATTAAAGTTTTTAAAAAAGGGCCTTACAGGGAAATTCTTTTAACTGGCGCAGTCGTTGTAAGATTTTTCAACGATTTTCCACAAGAAAATCGGTACGTTTTTACGATTTTTGAAAAATAAAAGAACCAAAACTTCACGGGTTCGCGAAAAGGTAGTTAAACGTCGAAAATTCGTGGTTCGGTCCCTGAGTGAATTGAGTAACCCACTTCAAATCGTTAAAAACCAGAAGCCCAGCTGAAAAGTAGGAACGAATATTCTACAGGCAAAAACTAGCTTTCGCTTTCGCAGAAGACTATAGCCATCAGCAACGCAAGAATCTTTGAGTGCATATCAAAGTTAAGTGCGTGGATGTCATTCTGGTGATTTTGCTGTAAGTAAATCTTGTTATTTAGAGGTTAGCTCGAAAAAACTTAAAATAAAATAACATACAAATTCTGATTCATTAGGCTCACATTATTATTAAGTTTAGTAGTTTTATATAATGTTATAATCCTTGTAAAAATGGCTCCTCCACAATTAGAACAAGAATATTTAAATATGATACCAGAATTTTATGGAGAAGTCGAACTTTTATCTAGGTTTATTGATATTTGTGAAAAACTTGTAAAAAAATTTTACGACACAGTCGATACAAGAAATTTTCAAAACGAATATCTTATGAGTTCTATTTTGTCTAAAATAAAAGGCGAAGCAGCGGTAAATATCTCTTCCTGTATAATTAATGTTTGGACAGACCTAAAAAAAGCTCTTTTAAACACTTATGCTGATAAACGTGATATTTTTACTTTAAACATAGAAATGGTCGAACTTAGGCAAGAAAACGAAAACGAATTTGATTTCTTCAATAAAGTTCAAAACATGTTAAATTTACAAATAGCTCAAATTGCTACTCTAGCTGATGAAATACAAGCTCCAATTCTATCTGAGTATTGCCAAAAATTAGCTTTAAGAGTATTTTTACGTGGTCTTAAAGAACCGATAGTTTCTCTGATGCGAACTAAAAACCCTGATAATTTAAACAGTGCTCTGAATATGTTAACAAATGATTTTCAAATTCAAAATGTTACCCACAGAACACAAAAAATCAGACCGCAGGTCTTAAGACAAAATTTCGCTCCCAGACCATCTACGTACACAACAAATCCGAATAATGCACAACTTGTGTATAACCGATTTGTACCTAGAAATTATTCTAGCCCCGGTCCTTCAAACTACAATGTGTTTAAACCTAATCAAACAAACTCTCAACAAGAAATATATTCATGCCCAAACAAATCAAAACAGTATGTTTACAAAATCTCATTTTACGAATAACCAATCACAAAATAATAATTTCCAAAATTTAAGGCAAAACAATTCTCACATTAGTCATCCAAAATTCGCGTTTGAGGAATTGCATAATATTGAAAATCAGGAAGGCAACGACTACTTTCTTGAATCTGAAAATCAACAAACTGATAATTGCTACAATGAAGGTTTTGTTGAATTCCCCGAAGAATCCGCCGAACCATGTGATTCTGAGTTTTTTCAGATAGAAGCCTCGGACAAAAACCACCCAGATTTAATTTAATGACCTTTGCATTTAACGGTAGCCAACTCCCTTATATAGTGTTTCCCGAAATAAATTTGAAAATACTTATAGACACAGGTAGTACTAGATCTTTCATCCAACCTGAAATTGCAAAAAAATATTTTCGCAAATTTATAAAGAATGACTCTTTTCAAATATCTACGGCACATGGCACTTCCTCGGAACATTTTAGCACCACAATTCCTCTTGCTAGAATGTTTAATATGAAGATAGATCCCCTAAAATTCTATCTGTTTAATTTCCATAATTATTTTGATTGTCTTTTAGGCATAGACAATCTAAAAATCCTTAAAGCAAATGTTGACTTACAAAATAACCTTTTAGTGACACCCAACACCAGTATTAAACTTTTTTACCATATTACATCTGGCATTTCGAACAATAACATCACTGTTGAAGCAAGATCGAAACAAATTACTAAAATTCCAAATAAAAATATTTCAAATGGCGATATCATTATACCCTACACGAAAATAGACGAATTAGAAATCCCCGAATGTCTCACTAAAGTTAAAGACAATCAAGCTTTTTGCTGTATTTTAAACAAGACCGAAATCGCAAAGTCTATAGACTTTTTAGATCCAATAATTGTTATTGATTTTAAAGATTTCCAAATAAATTCTAATAATTATCCAAACTTGAACAATTTTAACGCCGAAAAGATTAAATTTGACGTCTCAAAAATTAGAACAGACCATATGAATTCTGAAGAAAAGAATGCAATTTTAAAATTAATTAAAGAATTCTCAGACATATTTCATATCGACGGCAACAAATTAACCTTTACAAAGCAAATAAAACATAATATAAAAACATCAGACGAAATTCCTGTGTATACTAGGTCATACAGATACCCCGAAATACATAAAAAAGAAGTACAAAATCAAATTCAAGATATGCTTGATCAAAAAATAATTCGTCCATCGTTTTCTCCTTGGTCCTCTCCTATTTGGGTTGTGCCAAAAAAAAATTGACGCTTCAGGTAAACGCAAGTGGAGAATTGTCATAGATTTTAGAAAATTGAATGAAAAGACTCCTTTACCAAATATCACAGTTCTGATAGATACATTAGACAGATGTCAATATTTTTCCACCCTTGACTTGGCGTCGGGATTTCATCAAATCGAAATGGCCGACGAAGACATCCCCAAAACTGCTTTCAATAGAGAAAATGGTCACTATGAGTTCTTGCGAATGGCCTTTGGCCTACGAAATGCGCTCGCTACACCTCAGCGCGTTATGGATAATATTTTAAGAGGATATCAAAACGAAATTTGCGCTGTTTATCTTGACGATATTATCTCATTTAGTACTAGCCTAGAAGAACATATTGATAGACTAAGAAAAGTTTTTGAAGGATAACGTAATTCAAACTTTAAGATTCAGCTCGATAAATATGAATTTCTCAGAAAAGAGGTGGCTTATCTCAAGCACATTGTCACACCTGAAGGTGTAAAACCAAATCCGGACAAAATCTGCACAATCCAGAATTTTCCCTTGCCAAAAACCCAAAAAGAAATAAAAGGCTTTCTGGGACTTTTGGGTTACTATAGGAAATTTATTAAAGATTTCGCCAAAGTAACGAAACCTCTTACGAAAAGACTAAAAAAAGATGCCGTGATAGATACAAAACACCCTGAATATATTAAATGTTTTGAATTATGCAAACAACTTTTAACAAACGAACCAATTCTTCAGTTTCCCAATTTTGCTGAGCCGTTTATATTAACGTGTGATGCTTCTAATTACGCCTTAGGAGCTGTTCTCTCTCAAGGTAAAATAGGATTAGACCTACCGATAGCATACGCTAGTCGAACCTTAAATGAGTCAGAAATAAATTATTCAACCATCGAGAAAGAACCTCTTGCTATTTTATGGGCTACTAAATATTTTAGGCCCTATCTATTTGGACGTAAATTTAAAATAGTCACTGATCACAAGCCCTTGGAATGGTTATTTTCACTAAAAGAACCAAATTCAAAATTAATACGTTGGCGCTTAAAACTGGAAGAGTACGATTACGACAGTGTTTATAAAAAAGGTTGTCTTAATAAAAATGCTGATGCACTGTCGCGCATAGAATTAAATGCGAATGAAACCGAACCTAGTTCCGAACCTATATTTAAGCTTCAATAATATGTCCAAAAAATAAATCAGAATATTAATGAAAATAATGAACATGAGAATGAATCTTTACTAGTCGAAACAGGCGACCTTGACAAAATGGAAAATGCCGTTGAAGACAGCGATATTACTGTACACTCATCTCACGAAAACCCCATAATAGGTATTCCTATAGTCGAATGTCCTGTTAACCTCGGTAAAAATCAGCTAATAATTTCTGAAGTAAAATATGCCCCTGCTACTTCATCTCGCATTGATCTATTTAATTCTAAACAACGCACTTATGTTCAGTTTTCAGAAAACAACTTTGAAAATGATGTTTTAAATTTCATTAAAGAGACCATTGTTCCCAAAGTGAAATATCACTTATATTTCGAAGACCCCGTGTACGAAAAATTTATTGTTGTTTTACAAAAATACTTTAAAAATTCCCAAATAAATATGATTAAATGTACTAAGAAATTAATTGACGTCACTGATAATGACGAAATAAAGCAAATTATTCAAAACCAACACGAAGGGAAAACAAATCATCGCGGGATCGATGAAACTGAAAAACGCATAAAAAATAACTATTATTGGCCTAATCGACGTGCTTCTATCCAAACTTATATTAACGAATGCGAAATGCCAATTAACGAAATATGATAGGAAACCGCTGAAATTAGAACTAAACCTCACACCTACAGCAATTAAACCCTTCCAAATCCTACATATCGATAGTATCTCTCTAGAAAATTGCAAATTTTTAACCCTAGTAGATTCGTTTTCTAAATATGCTCAGGCGTACAAATTAAACTCTGCGCAATCTATAGAAGTTGCCAATAATTTAATAAAATATTTCTCTCATCACAGTATCCCAGAACAAATAATTTCAGACAATGGATTAGAATTTAAAACTCTATAATTCGTGAACTTCTCGATACACATAAGATTAAGATTCACTTTATAAGTTCCCAACACCCCGAATCCAATGGTCTTATAGAAAGATTCCACTCCACACTGATCGAGCACATTAGGCTGCTCAATAACCAACAAGATTTTAAAAATGAACCCATAGAAATGAAAGTCAATTATGCTATACTAGCATATAATAATACTATTCATTCTGTCACCAATCTAGCCCCATATGAAATAGTTACAGGCCACCTAGTCGCAGAATCCCCTTTTAATCTCGAGATAGAAAAACAACTCGTCAATAATTACATCTCTAATCACCGCGACAAAATGAAATTTTTTATCAAAAGCTAAATGAAACAATTCAACAATCTAAAGAAAAAGTTGTCAACAAAATTAACGAATCCCGAGAAGAATTGCCAAAAATTCCTGAAAAAGTACTCGTTAAAAACAAACAAAAGCAGTCAAAGACATCAAATAAATACAAACCAGAGCAAATAACTCAGGTCAACGAAAATTTAAAAACCGCTAGAATTAATCCCACTCACGGAAACACTACGGATAAAATACACCTATCTAACGTCAAAAGACCGAAAAGAAAAACTTATCATTTTAAAAATATTTCAGGTTCCTCATCACAGGACAAGGGACAGAAATAAGAAATATTACGGAGAATTTGGGCGCCTTACCAATAAACTTAGGACCCGCCAAACTTCAAAGAACCGAACATATGTTACATTTTTATGACCTAGAACAAATCTTCGTAGAATATAAGAATTTAATTATCCAACATGATAATTTTAAGGTTACTTATTCGAATAGTACAAATTTAGTTAGGGAATTAGAACATTACGAAAATATTGCTATGTTTTGTAAAAAATCTATTTTACTAAGTTAGAAACTATTTCTTTACATAATACTAGTCGTCTTAAAAGAGGCTTAATAAACGGCTTAGGATCTGTTATTAAAGGTATCACAGGTAACTTAGATTCTAATGATGGGGACAAAATATATAAAATACTAAACCATTTAGAAACTAAGAGTAATAACTTGCAGACCCAGCTAGAAATGCAATACTCTCTTAATAATCAAGTTATCAAAAACTTTAATAATAAAATTAGACATATTCAACATAATCAAAACTTGTTAAGATCTAAAATATTGTTTTTGGATTAACTATTGCGAGAAGACGTTGAAATTCAGGCTATTCTTTTTGCAAAAGACTTGTATAACCAACTAATTATTTTATATAATTCGTTATTAAGCACACTGCAAGATATCGAGAAATCTATTACGTTTTGAAAATTAGGCATAATACACCCTAGTATAATTTCACCTGCAAATCTTCTTGCAGAAATAAAAAGAATCTCTTTTCATTACAAGAACCAACTACCATTCACTGTCACTCTTGAAAATATTTCTAAGTACGAATCAATAATTAAAGTAAAATGCGATATACAGCAGACTAAGATAACGTATTTTCTTTCAATACCAATAGATTTTGAAGAACAATTTGAACTCTATCACATTTTACCTATTCCTGCAAGTTATGAATCAGAATTTGTTATGATAATCCCCAGTACGCGATATTTTCTAAAATTAAATAAAAAACCAATAAAACCTCTAAATGGCATGTATACCGAAGGCAAACCATATCATTGTCCAAATGTACTACAAGCCAACATCAAAATGCCCTGCGAAGAAGGGATCCTTCAACATGACAACTCTAGTCTCTGCCAATTTACAAAGTTAAAAATTGCTGAAAATCATATTGAGATAATTTATGAGATCAATCAATATTTGGCTGTGTTTCCACGAGAAGAAAGTATATAAGTGCACTGTGAAGATCATGTGGAGACCCTAAAACTGAAAGGCGTTTTCCTGATAAATAAAGATGCTTGCAACATAATATTCAGAAACCAGGAGCTTCCATTTCAGGAAAAAAGTTTTGGGCACCCCTCAGTAATCCAAACCCCTAACCTGCAACTTAAAATGAGAAATCCACCTAAAATAAGTATTGAATTGAAAAAATTAAACCTTGAAGCAGCAGTTGAACATCCCATGTTTCCAATTCAAGAAGCACACCCTCTATCAGACTTTACACGTCCAAGTTTATGGAGCATCATCCTGTATATAGTAGTAATTGCAGGTTGCATTTATCTTTGTTGGAAGAAGACAAATGACGTAATACATAAGAAAACCAAGAAACACCAGAATACTTCCCAAGACATCCCTGTTCAGGAGAACAGCATCACCCTTCCAGAGGATGCCTCATTCTAACGGGGGAGGAGTTATCTAGCCAATATTACCGGCCACTGGACAATGACTTCAAGTAACCTCATGCGACACCGACAAACTAATTACTTCAGAATCTTGAACGTTGTAGTTGTTATTTACATAAAAATTAAAGTTTTTAAAAAAGGGCCTTACATGGAAATTCTTTTAACTTATATATATATATATATATATATATATATATATATATATATATATATATATATATGATGAACAATACAAACCTGAAAAATTCTTAGTTACAGTACTGGTAATTCCAAAGATCTCATGTAGGCCAATTAAAATTATTCTTGTATGGAAATAAAACATCTCATTGTTTTTGAAACCATCTAAAATGGTTACAAAGTTAAATAATTGCGTTCGTGCTATTTAATTTGATATAGGTAAACTTTATAATCACCTGAACCATATACTTTACAATCTAGTAAGCATTTATTATAAAACAATAGATCTTAATTTATGTCGATTTTGCATGTTGAAATGGATAAAATATTAAACGAGATATAACCGATTCTTTTGATGTATATTTTGGACCAAATTGTTTTCATTTATATATAGATTGTCTCAGCAATATTATTCAAATTACCTTAGAATTCTGCAGTATATTTATCTACGTCATCATTGCTAGGTATAAGACATTTGTTTTTAGTATAAAGTTATACATTTGCAACATTTCATTTGAACCTCAACATCGATAACCTGAAAGGATCTGCCTGATATAGCAGTATGAGATTAGAATCCAACCTTATTTTCTGCTACACCTAGTGATCCTATATGGGTGTGTATACGCTTAAGCTTACTTAGATTTTTAAAAAAAAAAGGTAATATGTATGCGTGTGTTTATGTGTAGTTCTGTTTGTAGGTAGGCCTCTTTATGTATAAACAATTTTTCTAAACAAAACGCATTTAATTGACAATAACAATCTGACAATATTTTGGTAAAATAGGAAGAAACATAGTTACATCTATTAAACTGTTTTAAAAATCACAATTAAAAAAATATCAGGGATATTTTAAAATATTTTGCAAATGTCAATTTTTTTGAGCTATATTTAAATACTGTCCATCTAGTTTCGAAAATTATTAGAATTTGAAATGTTGTAAGTAAAGGAGAAATTATTTCCATTTTAGATTTTAATTTACTCTAAAAACTAAATTAATATTTGTTTGAAAATTCAAGGCTGAGGTATATTTTAATATTGTCTTTTTTGCACCCTGAAATTAATATCTGATCATTTTTTAAAAATCTAAAATCTGCTATATTGTGTTTATCATTGTGCAAATTGTTATTCATTTGGTTCCATAAAAAAAACTAATTTTCGTAATTATTTAGAAGATTTTAGAACTTAAAGCAGTTACAAAGTAAAATACCTAACATTTAAGGGAGAATTGCACGCAAAAAGTGAAAAACCAGCGACAAGGTCTAGTCTGTTGTCGAGTTGAAAGTAAGTTGTCGAGTTGAAAATAAGATGAAAAGGTACCTACGCATTAAAAAAAACTTCCTGCACGTCCGACCTCAAAAAAATGTGTTATGTATAGGTAATTTAAATTTCGGTTAAAAATGGGTTCAAAAGGGTTCACGTGCTGCAGAAATACAAAGACATGAGTGCGATTTACCATTTCAAATTTTGCAGTTACGTAGACAAAGGATCAATGTAGGGCGGTAAAGAGCCATTTTGTGGAAAAAAAATTATATGCGAAGGCATGTGCGTCAAAAAGTGGTCAAAAAATGGTCTAAAATGGACAAATCTACTTTTATTTTATATCTCTAGATTTGATTTTTTCACAAAAAATCGCATTTACCGCCCAACTATACATATTTCCTTATAAAAATCACATTGAAGCTAATACATATCCCTTATAGTTTTAACATAATATTGCAGCGGCGGAAGGCTTGCAAATGATCCATATTACTGCGTGCAGTTCCCCCTTAATATAAACTATTCTACTGGAAAATAAGCCATTATTTTATGAGTTATTTTGAAAAAACATTTACTCCGAAAAAGGTAAAACAGTATTATTTTAATGTCAATTACAGGCGATAATTATATTTTATGGACGGTCATCAGATGGAGGAGTTTTTAGGGAGTGCTCTATACTTGCAGCCGCTGAAAATAATATATTGCCAGATAGCGGATTTTTGACAGAAATTACGCTTACCCTTTAAAGTATTATTTACCCAAGCCATATTCAAAAATATCACTTACAGTTGAAAAAACAGTATTTAATTATAGACTGTCTCGTATAAGAATTGTGGAAAATTATTTTGGCATTTTAGTCTCTAGATTTCGAATATTTCAAATCCTCTATCGTGTGGACTATCATCAGTTAATAAAATTGTTAGAACGTGTTGTGCTCTGCATAATTGGCTTAGAAGCAATTTTGTATATAGACTACCAGAAAGGTCCGTTGGTGAAGCAATCGTTTATCACAACTTACACAGCCTTTTTTTCGATTTTATTGAGAATAGAATAGCCACTTGCTCCAGTAAATAGAACTGCTTTCTATTTGCTGGACTGGAATCATAACTTAAACAGTACACACAATACACCCAGCAAGTACTAAAGTCCAGTATTAGATTTTAGTGACTCGAACAAGTAATTGGCACCATGTAACGCCGCCTGTTCAAAGAGGAGTTAAAACTCATTTTGTCAATATGAGAATTAAGTAAAAGTAAAAAATTTCAAAAGGAAATAGAAAAAACTAACCACCCTTATCTAATTAAAAAAAGATTAAGTGACAGAAGCAGCAGATGCAAGCAAAATAAAAGTAATAAGAGAAAAAAATTTAGAATTGCTAATAATAAACAAAAATTAGAATTTTCGTCTAGTGTAAGTGATGAAGACGTCGAAGGCAGTGAAGTCGAATGCCTGTATTATCACAAAATCTGTTAATCCCTAAAGGATTGCACAGCACGTTCTGTTTGTAACTTTCTCATCACATAACTCTTGCGCTGAGGTAGATATCGATGATAATGAAATTGTTCATATCTGCGAAATATGCAAATAAACTTTTTCATACATAATTATGTTTTTTATGTTGTTTGTAATATATTCTACTTTAATTTTCAATCAATAAGCCAAAAATGTCCTCACAAAACATGATTTCAAACAGTCACCGTTCTGCTTCGCAATGACACAAGTGTGCGCCGTTTCTCGAATAGAACCGTCTTTTTTCAGGATTAAAAATAATAATTAGAAATTAATAAATAAAAAAGTAATTAAAAATTTTAAATGAATAGAACTTTTGGAATCCTACCAACTAAATATTTAGAATATATAATTCACATTTTAAATTTTAAATAAGTGGTAATCGTGTAGCAGTTATAAGGAACGAAACGAAATTTCGTAATTCTTTAAAGATGTACAATCTTCCGATGTATGAAGTATGAAAGAATACGTGTTCTAGATAAACCGTAAGCTATACGGATGAATTCTACATAAAACCGTGCTTCTGCATTCTTAAGTTTCTTTTCATTGGTATTACGTTCATTGAGAAAATATCGGTTACAACCCACAGATAAGTAGGCATCTATGCCATCAACAGATTATTTTGCAAAATACAGGTTGCTCAAGGTATAATTCGTGCGAGGTAATTTTATTACAAAATTTGACCTTAGTTCAAGTGACGGTTAAAGATGACTTCAGCTTCGGCAAAAAGTCTTGTTATTAGTAATAATTCATTGATTGCCTTTCATCATTTTAGAATAATAATTCTTACTTGAATTTTAAAACATAATTACGTCAGGGCAGCTTAAGATCTCTTGAGACACATTGTTAAATTGTGAACGGATGTATATACTTTACACATCGTGAAGGACAAGTAGCGCTACAGTTTGCGAGCACTAATTTCTCACATAGTGTTATAGTTCAAATATGTTTTAATAGGATCCAGTCTTAATAAGATGTTTTGCACTAAATACCACATAGAAAGTGTGGTTTTTCACAAATTGCACTTCATTCTTTTTAGTTTGTTTTTCGATTCATTACACTGTATGGAGAAATAAAGTAATCTGTAACATTTTATGTTGTATTAAGAAATTTATATAGACACTCTCTAGTATATATGAAAAGTACAAAATTACCTGCGGATATAAAGAAAACACTGGTTTTGTAGTATTTTATCAGTTTAGAAGCTTGCGAAACCTAGGATCGAATAGAGGTGCTGGGTGAGGTAAAATAACACAAAAAGGAAAAACAATCTATGTAGTATCTAAAGAAACAAATATGTATAAAAACAACGTTTTGTAACAAAAAAAAGGAACGTTAAATATTTCTGCAATGCGCTTCAACTTTGATCCTAACCTAAACACGCGATTTTTCGAGCTGTCGGAATTCCTCTTGAGACTTTACAAAATAACAGAAAATATCTGTTCTTATCAGCTTAATATCGCTCTGTTTTCAGGTAAATAATTTCAATAAAAATACTAAAATAAGATAAATATAACCAATGTCGATTGCTTACCTGCGAAAATAAAAAATTACTCTATTTTTGTTTGTTTTTTTTTTTAATTCAGAAGACAAAAAAGACTTGTTATTTTCATAGAATATTTATTGGAAATTTTTTTATCAAAAATTGAAAAATTACTTAAAATATAACGGCTAGATACGGAGGGCTCTGTCGCGCGATTTTTTACAGGAAAACTAACCAACTCTAACTTATCTACTATAACAATTTTTATAATATATTTATTGGAAATACATCTTTTTTAAAACAAAACTAACACTAAAACTTCAAACGAACGACAAATCAGCAGTAAATAGACTTTAAAATATAGTAACAAACAAACTCAAAGTAAAATTCTCCTTTATTATTTCAATTTTGAAAGAACTACTTTTACTTATTTTTTATAGTGTTAATTAATAGTTCAAATCCGCTTGCGCTTGTTAAAAATGTTTTTTTTTAAAGAATAAAAATTTTTTCAGAACCGGGGAGTGGAACTGTGGTGCTGGTATAAAACATTATGCAATAATTACACATATGAGTCACTAAATACCCCCATATTCACTTAATATTACTAATTTTTTCGGATAAATTATTCAAAATAGAAGAAGAAAAATAATCATAACCTATAAAAACAGACTTGGAATCGGGGAGTCTTCCGGTTCGTCTCGTCGAATTCTCTGTGTCATTAACATAAGTGGTTTCACGTGTTCGGTTCTGCTGCTTTATTTCGGGGGGAAACGGGAGACTTAATCGCTCAGTGTGGAAACTAACGACCCCGCTAGAAAGAGAGCAAACGCTGTGAACGTGTGAAGCCTAGTTGTTCCTGAATTCTATCCCGTTCGTCTGCCGCTGTTCTACAAAAAATATTAGCGTAATGGCCGCTATGTGGCAGGAGTGGGAGGGGTAAGGGGATAGCTTGAAAGAAATGGTCATCTCGTGAGACCAGTAGTACTCTCAAGGGGCATCTAGTGGAAGCCAAGATGCATTGGAAGGGTTTATAAAGAAAGACAAATTTATTAAAGATATTGAAATACACGGGGTGACCGGGAGCTCAGAGCTCGTCATCCGGACATCCCACCGATAGATCATGGTTGTGTGTCATTCCAAGACCTGATACCAAGTGAAAAACTAACCTGAACCTGAACCAGACCAGATTCCAAGTCTGCGCACTTTCTTTACAGCAAACCTAACCAATCCTGACTTAACTTAATAGCGCATCCAATTTCTTAATAAAAATAGCATAAATAAATTTATGAAAGTAGTTTTTTAAAAATTGCAATATAATCGAAAAACCAATACCGAAATTTCAAGAAACTACGTGACAACAACGCTTTCGAGAAGAAAACACATGAACCAGGGATGCTACTAAGACCTATTTTATTAATATATATTTACTTGACAAAAAGGTGTATTTTGTTTCCTCGCATGTAGATTCATAACCTCAATAGGAAGTGTCTGTGCAAACAATTGTCAATATTATGCTAAAATAGCAGAAAACCGTTTTGTAAATAATTACCAACTTACTCTCTGCTCATATCTCTAAAATGAATTGTTACGTTGAGAGAGCTTTTTGTGAAACTAAAACAAAACAAAAAAAATCGGCAAATTTCTTTACCTGGAACTTCCCTAGTTATGATTTTTTTCCATTTGTTAGGAAAAGCCAAGTGTGACCCAATTTAGTTCAGTACGTAGTCACAGTATATATGTATTACATATTCTGTCTTTTCATTTTTATTTGTTCCGTCATATTGGATTCTTACCAATATTTTACCATTTTCTTTCTGCCTATGCCACACTTAACTTGGCAATAATAAAATAAAATCAATAAGTAGATTTTACATTGACGCATACCGCCATTTTGCTACATAATGTTGATTTCGTACCAATTGATCCGATTTTCACTTCTAATTTTTCTGTCAATTGAACAAGATTTTTTTACGTTGATTTTTTAAAAATCTTATTTGGTCGCCATTTTGTTCCGCCGTATTAAATTGAAACCCATATTATCAGTCTTTAATTACTCCGTTGATCCACAGATACTACCCATATATTAAGTTTCTAACTCGTTTTCTTTAACGATGCTTTTGTTGTTATGGTAAAGTGGTGTATTATATGGGGTCATAGATTTTATATTCTACATGAAAGACTGGGAATATGGGCTTCATGCAGGATATAGAAACTGTATGTGTCTTGAGGATACAACAATAAAGTTGCGAAACGTCGACAACTAAAAAATGACAAAATACTTGTTTTCTTTACTGGATCTTAACCCCAAATAATACACCATGCTAAAAAAATGTGTTTAACATTGTTCAGGATTGGATTTTTACCAAAATATTACCAGGTCATCCCCATATGACCGTTAATTTTTGGTCAAAATTTGAAATCAATCAGGTAAGTAGTATTTAAGCTATGTCGCGAACTGAGAGACAGACCGACAGACAGACGGACCGATGGAATTAATAAAACATGTTTTTTGGCATCTAGGGACGCTAAAACGTAAAGATATGTAAAACCTGAGAGGGTGATTTTTTCACGATACAAAAATTTTATTTGGCCGCCATGTTGTTGATCCCTATACCACAATTAGTTATGGCACACAATTTGGAATCAAACAATTAAGCAGTTTTTTCAGGCTGAATTTTTAAATATTTCATTAAGCCGTCATTTTGTTCTGCAATCTTGGTACCAAAATGTTACCAGAAGATTCCAACATAATACTTGATGTTTTTGCAAAATTTGAGATACATTGGATTAGTAGTTTATTAATAATTTTTTAAACTATTTACTAAGCCGCCATTTTGTTTCGCCATATTGGATTTTTACCAAAATCTTACCAGGCCATCCCTATATGACCCTTAATTTTTGACCAAAATTTGAAGTCAATCGGGTAAGTAGTCTTTATGCTATGCCGCGAACAGACAAACAGACAGAAAGACCGACAGGACAGACCGACGGAGTTGATAAAACATATTTTTTGGCATCTAGCAACGCTAAAACGTAAAGATGTGTAAAAGTGAGAGGGGTGACTTTTTCACGATTACAAACATTTTATTTAGCCGCCATTTTGTTCGGCCATCTTGAATTAGTACCATTATTTCGCTAGTTGATCCCTATACCACAATTCCTTATGGCACACAATTTGAAATGAATCCATTAAGAAGTTTTTTCAGGTTGAATTTTAAAATATTTTATCAAGCCGCCATTTTGTTCCGCCATTCTGGATTCGTACCAAAATATTACCAGTTGATTCCAACATAATACTTGATGTTTTTTCAAAAATTAAGTTAAATTGGATGAGTAGTTTTGTAATAATAATTTTTTTAACATTTCACAAAGCCGCCATTTTGCTTTGCCATATTGAATTTTTACCAAAATATTACCAGGTCATCCGCATATAACCCTTAATTTTTTATCAAAATTTTAAGTCAATTGGGTAAGTAGTTTTTTAGCTACGCCCCGAACAGGCAGACAGACAGACAGACAGACCGACGGAATTGAGAAAACATTTTTTTCGTCATCTAGGGACCCTGAAACGTGAAGATCTGAAAAAATCTCGGAGTGTGATTTTTTCACGATACAATACTTGCGTTTTACGAGGGAAGTAAAAATCAACTATTTAAAAAAAAATTAAGCTCGCGGTCACAAATTGACGTCAGAACCTGCTGCCTTAATAAATGCAAATGTCAACTTTTTTGACAACCTAGAGAATTGATATTTCGGTATATTCGGTATAATACTCCATGCTTATCAACCTGTTCTTGATATAGAAGACAAGATTTGTGCATCTCTAACCTTGACCCTAAGTTGAGTGGTCTATAAGTCTGTGACACATGGAACTTCATTTTCTGCACATCCACCTGTTGTAAAATGTAATGTGAGACTGAGTTTATCGGCCTACCTTTTGGCCCCCTTGAATAAAAATGGCCCTACGCCTGCAATTTCATGATCGCGCACTATTTACATCAGGGGATCCAAGCTGTTAATGACATTACAGGCTATTTTGGCTACTTTTAAGACAACTCTGTCATGTAAGCACTCCAGACACAAGAGTCCTCGCCCACCTTGATGACGTGACGGTATAATCGAGAAACTGATTACGGGTACTTATGTACAATAGTATTATGATGGCAAGTATATTTGTAGCAGTTGCCTTATTCTTTCCGGAGAGTTCCGATTTCCAAATCTTCCTAAGGCGCTGCCTATACTTGCCGCGGAGTGCCACTTTAATTTTTACAACATCCTGGATGCAATGTTGTTCCAGAGGTATAAAGCTTTAGGTCATCCATATAGAACAAATGTGTGACCTTGTGCCTTTTTCTGGCAAGTCACAGTTATACCTACAGGTAACTAAAAGCTTCTGAATGAGGCATCAGTAAAATGCAAAATAAGAGTGAGCTGAGCGAGTCACCCTGAAACACACCTCACAAAAATTATATGGGGTTTCCAAATAAACCGTGTAGTGTTTCTAGTGTTAACCGTGTTATAAACCGTTTAGTTGAAACTAAAGCCCTGTTTAAGAAGATACTCACTTAATGAAACAATAATGTACAATGTCCTCGGTTTAAAAAAATATCTTTCCCCGTTTTACAACTTTTTTAAATTTTTTGATTAACCTAGAGAGTAATAAAAACAAATCTATATTTTGGGCTTTTAAAGTTTTGTACCTTCGGTCGTAAAAGTTCTGGGTATGTGTCAAAATATAAATGAAAACCCTGTACACTTACTTATAAAACTGAAATATTCTAGTTAGAAATAACATGTTTTATTATTTATTATCTTTTCTCTAATTTCAAATAGATAGTTTCTATCAATGTGTATTGTGTATGTAATATGTGATTGAAGCTATAAATTGTTTCGCAGGATAAATTTTCCTAATCGCCACACGATACACAGCATGTGCTTTCATACGAAATAATTTTTATTTCGGAGAGATCCTAATATTAAAATAGACCGTTTAGATATAAAAGCGACGATTTTCTGAATTTAATTAGTGAAAAACGCACATTCTCTATTGTATTTAGAAAAATGCTGCTTTAAAAATGCTTTTCTTCTATGTTATACGTGGTCTCTAGTTTTTTATTTTCTAAAACACGTTTCCAAACAGACAAATTATAAAACACGGTAGATAAATAGAAAAAATGCAGCTCTTTTTTCAAGTATAATCCAATTGTTCAAGTTCAGTGCAAGGTAGTGGGAAGGTGACAATGTCTGTCTTACTAAGATTCGTAGCTGGGCGTATCGTCGAAGTCAGTGACATTCATATATGTTATTTTCTCTTAGAGCAAAAAAAAGTAATTGTATAAATTACTCCTCAAAAAGAATAAAGCGAAATTTTACCATCATTTTTATATGATGGCGTTTAGAAAACGAGTAAACCGATTTTGATGAGCTTTTAAAAATTTTAAAGCTCCGTTCTTTTACATTTAGAAACAGTTAATTTGTAATTTGAATTTAACTGCCTTTAAAACCAAGATAACCATAATAACATTTCTACTAGCAACAATCTATAAATTATACTGGCTGTCCGGATATCGGTTAATACTAACAGGGTGTAAAGCAATAGTTTCCTGACAAGTTTTATTTTCTGTATCTTTTTTCGATTAAAATTGTGTTTTATAATCAAAGAATACATTTTTTGTTCCATTGCGTTTTGTATATTCTTCCAGTGATATTTCTAAATGTGAAACTGTATCGCTCATTTTAACCTGGGCGAAGCTTGCTGAGTAAGTAAGTAACTTATATATAAAAACTATTTCTAATATAATAAACATTTTTGTTTGTCTAACAATCGGCATTATATGACATTATTTTCTAAATAAATTTATACATTTGAAACTGATTCTTCAGATAGCAAATCGGTAAACTCACCTTTAGACACAACTTCCCTCATACAGTTTCCACCTCGTACCTTAAACAGTCTATGTATATGCATATAATTACTTTGTATTAACTTTATATAAATTCTATAAGTAAACTGTAATTTATTCCATTTTTTTTTAGATTTCAATTTATTTATTATTAATATTATTTATTTTTCGTAGCATTATTTCCGTAATCTATAAATAATAAATTATGTCCTTTATTATTTTCCACCATAAAAAGAGGGTTCTATTCCACGAAATGGTATTTTGCCGAATATTTAACCATTTTTTTAGGCCGTCATTGTGTTTTGCAATATAGGATTCGTACTAAAAATTTTCCACTGTATTCACTTGATTTTTCTGCAAATTTTCAAGTCAATTGGATAAGTAGGTTTTGGTACTCAATTTTTTAACATTTCATTAAGCGTGGATTTTGCATTACAGAAAAAAAGTTACCTATATCGTAATTTATTTTGGCGCAAATTTGTCCATTTGATAAGTAGTTTCCTAATAAAGATTATTTTTACATTTTGTAACGGGGCAATTTTGTTCCGCCGTATTGAATTATAACTCTATGACAGCATTAGCCAAAGGACCAGGCACTAATTATTACATGAAAAACAGTCCGGGTAAAATTTTCTAAATTTTTTATATGTAATGAGTATATGAACCCTTAAACTTATTTTTGCAAAAATCAGGGGAAGGGGGTCAATGGGATAGTTTTTGAGCTGTAGTGGGACAAAGAGGCAATTCTAGGGAAATCTTAATTCATTTTAATCGGTCAATAAAGTGTAACCTTGGCTGTACCCTTGCAGTACAAATTATTGTTGATTTATTGATTTGCTTTACTCCCATTTAATTTTTTAGCCAAAATAATGGCTCTAAATGCCTTATATTTTTACAGTATTTTTAATCTTGAACCCATTAAACAAAATTCAAGGTAACCTTACATAACCAATCCGCCAATAAAACATATTTTCATAATATGCAAATTCCTTGTAAGGTTATTATTTTTGCATATTGCACTAATATAATACTTATATTTTTAAAAAAGCTGCATTGAAGTTAAAATGTGTACAAAAAATACAAAGAAAACATTTGTTTTTCAATATTTTACTACTTAAATATCAAACACATTCTAGCAGCCTATAAAATAACGATTTTGGGTTAGTTGTCCTAGCAAATCTATATAGGTATTTAGTTACTAGCTAATTTTTAATTTTAAGGCTTTTTAATAAAATACTGAATTTTTGATATAACTGTTCGTAAGTTTGGTTTGAAACTTAATTAGCAAAAAATATATGAAGCATTTATTTTTATAAGGAAATATTTAAGAAAGATTTGCTTGTCCGTTTTAAACTAATACTGCAAAACAGTATTACATGTTATATTTGCTTATTATTGGTAAGTTTTATTTGAATCTATAGGCAGAATTGGGCATTATTTAGTGACATGTATGTCAAAAGTAAAAAATACATTTGTTGCTATATTCCGAAAATTATACACCCTTTTATATTAATTTCCATTATAAACAGGTATAATAAACAATCCGCTAGCGCCACTGGTTAGGAATCTTTGTTATACCTGCAATAAAATTTGAATCGGAATAAGTCGCTTGGCTAAATTACATGGCGATGAAAATGTTGCGAAAATGGAGCTTGCTTTCGTTAGACGCGAGTCATTCGGACTGCTACCTTTGTAAATAAACGAGCTAACAAAACTATGACTATATTGTAACCGATTAATTTTAAATATTATTAAAATAATGCAAAATTATCCCAACATGCCCACGATTTAATGTCCTGACTCAAAGTTCAACTACCAATTGCGCAGTATCTGATGGTAAAATCAATTTTGTGAGACTTTCATACAAATACCCAGCCCATATTTTTGTCGTACTTACTGTGATAGAATTCTACAAGAGACTGAACAACGTATAATCAAGAAAAAGATTTACTAGTATTCCTATTTATGTAAAATGTAAGTAAGCAAAAGTAAGATCTCTTAAAGAATTTTTAAATGTAAATTTTGCATCTCCTTCTAGAGAATGTGTTAGTTTAGTAATACCAAATGTCTGCCAATCATTAATGATGCGACTTGAACCTGTTAATATTAGTTTTAATGTTGTATCCAGAGAAGAGTATATAAGGTACATGACTGACGTTGATCACATATTACATCATAATGAACTTCAATAATCTATAGTATTTTTTTAGATAGATGGAACAAACAAAACTCAAAAAAATTTCAAGTTTGTCGCCAGTCACATTCTGTTCAAAACTGATATCATCTAATCAAACCCGCTTTGATTGCTGCCCCCGATGGTTACATATTAACGGTACATAGTTATATTTTTCTGTGGCACGAAACAATGATGCCCGTATCATTCGAAATAAATTTGCTAGAGACGTAAATGACCGGGTGACAATGATATTATCGAGTGTCATGCAGAGTGCGACCTGGTGAAAAGCAATTGTCAGTCAAAGATGCTAATGCCAATCGACCGGTATTAAAGTTCCGTTGGATTGTCGAAGCCCGCAATGAACATTATAAAACCATGTTTAAATTTTTTAAAGAGCAATTTCAATGAATCATGCCTTTAATCTAGGAGATTTCTGTCTGATTGGTGGTGCTGTAATAAATATTTACCATGGACTTATTATTATCAAAAATACAAATGCACACTTACCACAAAAACTTTTGCACAGAGCTACAGCAGAGAATCAGATCAAATTGGGTAACTCTTGAAAATATTCATTTACCAGATTTTCCCGTTTAACACTTCAATACCTTAGGGATATCAAGGTTAGTACCTACCAACTAAC
This sequence comes from Kuschelorhynchus macadamiae, assembly GCA_030620095.1. NCBI lineage: Eukaryota > Metazoa > Arthropoda > Insecta > Coleoptera > Curculionidae > Kuschelorhynchus > Kuschelorhynchus macadamiae. The sequence continues at coordinate 857,820 of JAUTXW010004897.1, read as the reverse complement.
ATCCTCTTTTGCGTGTATACAAGGTACAAGACATAGGGAAGAAAGTAATTATTTAAAACTGGATGTGTTGAATGATATTTGAAATATAGAGCTGGAAAATATGAAATACGCGACGACAAGTTTACTTTATGTTATACTCTGGACGCTATTAATAGATACGACAACGAAAGCATTCTGGTAATTTAATTAAAGTAATAAGTCCTAATTGTTTTCTTTACCATAACAGTAGCGTTTTTTTGAACTTCGTTAATAATAATATTCATACTGGGCTTGATGGGGTAAACTGTAACACAATACACACTTATTGCGTTAAAATAATAACCAATTGGCACTAAATGCTAATATTCTATAAACATAAGCCAAATAAATATGCAAAATGTTGCTGATTAGGTAAGTAGATATGTAATCTAATTTAAAACAGCTTATAAGTAGATAACTAATTTGCAGATAGTCAATTATTATAACGATTTTAGTAAAAATTGATAAAAATATTAATGTTAGAGCAGCCTGGAGAATAACATTAGTGTTTTTTCTTTATTCTTGACGAGTTATTTAAATTTCTTTTATTTTAAACTCCGACTAATGGCAGCCAAATTCAAAGCACCCTTGCATACATCAGTAGGTATATATTATTTAAGTTTAGAATGATATATTGGTTCAGAAAGGAAATGAGATTAACGACAATCAATAAATTCAACAAGGCCGCTAAAAATCAGCACTCTTTATTTGAACCTAAACCATCCATTATTCTATTACCTAGACATTTAATTGATTGGAATAGTGTGTTAACAATAAAGCGATTTTTTCATCTAAGTAAAATTGGTCAAATTAGGTGGTACCCCAAAATTGCCTCTTTGTTTCACCTTATCTCAAAAACTGTCCGAACAATACGTACTGATTTTTGCAAAAATAAGTTAAGGAGACCATAGTCGAACACATATAAAAAAAGTTTGACCGAAACCGTTTTTAAATGTAATTAGTGTTCTTTAGTTAACCAGCAATAAATTTTCCATTTCATCCAGTTTCTTTACTCTGTAAATTTCGTTTTGCGATTTTCCACTTTAAAAAATATTTTTGAGTATGGATAGCAATTGAGAACCTGGATAAAAATATCTCGAATTATTGACTTTAGTTTATAATAATATTTAGACGTTAGACCGTACCGTAGACATAATAACAGAGAACTAACATTGTGTGCTGTTTCATTTATAATATAGTGTATGTTTTGATACAATTATTAAACTAAATAAACATGTAAGTGTGACAAAGAATAAAATATTTATCCTCCTTATCGAACATCACAAAAGGCAACGATGTAAAGTTATAATAACAGACTTCTTTTCTTTTGGTCTAAAGCGTAATATTAGAAATATTTATTTTTTAACCCACTTGTATAACAATCTTTTAATTGTCAATCAAAATTAAAATTTATTATCACAGCGGGCATAATATAGCAAAATAATAATAATAATAATAATAATAATAAGTAATATAAATAGTCCAAATTATACACACCTCGCACCATAATGCCCTGAAACCCGCACAAAATGTATCAAAAATCACAAAAAAATACTTTTACTTAAGGCAACACCACATTGTTCGATTTACTAATTTACTATAGTTTTATAAATTCATGCAATGGAATTATATGGAAATAAAAAAACAGGTTATTTGAATAATTATTTGTTATTAATAATTATATATAGCCAATGAAATATTAGAGAGGTTATTATTACAATGTTAGAACCACCCTAAAAATTAATTTTAATTTTATCAGCAAGTATAAATTTAATTCGATGAATAGACATACAGCGTGTAAAAAAAGTAAGGAAAGTATGTATACTTCGGTATGAAATGATGTCGGATCCAATGGCGATTTCCGCATTGCTACCTAGTGTACCGTTTTTCTGTTGTAAATATATTTTTTTAAGGGAACACTTTATATTAAATTTTTTTTTTAAATCTGCCTAAAATTCTCAAAACTTTTTATGAAGATCGCTTTTATGAATGCCAACAATTTTTACGAAACGAAGGGTCTAATTTTCATAATTTAATGTATTACCTTTTATCAAAATACCTGCACACATAAAGTTACCATATTTTTGACAATGTCAGTTTTGTTGATCTACAAAAATCGATCGAAGGGAAACCCAAAGAATTGAAATTTTAATTATACTGGATTATAGGAATAGAATGCGAAACCTGCATGTTTGTAACATTTTTAATGACAAATATCCTAACAACTAGGAATCCAGTAATGAAACTACTGTAAGTAAAATTAACAAATAATTTAGTTAAACTGGAAGAGTAAAATATACTATACTGGATACGTCATAATATCGTACCTAAGTGTGCATATTTTCATTAAATTCAGGTAAGCCATACCTGAGATATTTCACCGTTTCCTTACTTTTGCTACACGCTGTGTATTTAAGTTAGTTGACAACACATTTTCAGATCAACGAAATCGACTACATGACAATAGACGAAAATGTATGATTCCATTCAAATCAAAATAATTCACTTTTCCTGTTACAATGTCTATGATAATTACCAACTTAATTTATTATTAATATTATCGAATAGATAATAACATTTGTTTAAATAGCAATTTAAATTAAATCGTAAATATTTGTGCGAATAAACCAGCGCTATCGCTAACGTGCCAATATCTAGCCATAATAAGCAATGCAAAAAAGATCATTTTACTAAATCGTATAATGCGTAAAGAAGCAAAACAAATTAAATCAAACTGGACAAAGCTCATCACTTCTCTTGACTTGACTCGTTTTCTAATACATGTACAAAATATTCATGCTAAAATGGCTTTGTATCGTTCTTTTTAAAGAACAATTTATCAGTCTTTTAAAAGAGTGACCTATGCTCTTTTTAATTTAAAAGAAATAACTTTCAAAGGAACAATATTTATTCTACTAATATAAAAAACAAAAGAGCACGTAATAAAACCATCCCCAGAAACCAATTCGCTATCAAAACGAAGTTTTAATCCCGTCAAAATGAAATTCAAAGCCTTTTCGGATTATGCTTAAAGGGCCTCATGAAATTTATGCAAATCCACTCATCTTTTGGTTTCGGGACAACTTCAATTGTTCCGGAGCTGAATGGCACTTGACCTACCCCCTTGTTTCGTCACAAGGGTGAATTTATGTCCCTTTAAATGTCAGTGTAAAAGTGAAGTCGCGTACAGTCTCTTGTTCCATCAGTTTGGCGGTATAGCACGCTTATGAGTTAAATGAGTACTTGTATAGGAAAGGGCAAAGGGCTTTCGAAATAGTAGAATGTAACTACAAGCAGAAATAAAAATACAGTTTTTTAGTTTATTTCAGTTGAATTGTTGTCCCCATGCACAATTTGTTAACTCACCACATTTTATTACTAGTCAAGAACATATCTCTAAATCAGAATAAATCGCACAGTCTACAGTTAATCCAAATCTGAAAGGGAATTTATGGTAGTTTTTTAATGTTAATAAAATTATGAGTTAAACTTCTCCAGCTGATTATAACGAATAGAGAAGAAGCTAAAAAACTAATATTTCTTTGGACGATGTATAAAAATTAGCCTTAATTACTGTATCCGGAATCAGACGGTAACAAAACGCTTTTTCGCTGACGGAAATCTCAGACGAGAACACTTTTACCGTTGCCGTTAATGTAATGCGTTTACTAAGGATAAAATTTTTTGAAAATTTTCGTAATTTATTGGAAAAAATTATCCTAATGATTTATTAAATCGGGAAACAAAGTAGCAAACTCACTTTCTGTCTTTCTTTTTTTAGGCCCATTATAATTTTTTGCTTTTTGATGACTATATTGTCCCTCTTTTTTACAGAGTAAACTATCAATATCAACTCAAATTTACATAGATTAAAGACGAACATACATACGAGCAGCATAACCAAACACAAACTAAAGCTGAAAACACTGTCTCTATTTTAATCTATGTATATAATATTTTCCTCAAAAAAACTTTTCCACAGCAGGGACGGATATATGAGGGCGGGAGCATTCCCCCCTATTTTATTCTGTTGGCAAAATCTTATTTAATATTGGAATTGTTTCATTTTTCAATAAATCGTTCAGACTAAAATATAAATGATATTAGGTGGTAGCAACACAAAAGTGTGAACCATTTGTCTTAGAAACGTCCCTGGTACCAAGTCTAAAAGGCGTGATTTAAGAGAAAAGGGTTGCTGTAAAGTACACTTCTTGTCAAATACCCCAAATCTCAATGGCAGATGATTAAGAGTGAATTTCATTCTGAAATTTCCTGTTTTGAACATGTGGATTCCATTATACAGATAAAGGACACTGGTAAAAGCGGTCTTCAAGGGTCGCGAACGTTGGTTCTGCCCATGTACTTGACTGCCCGTTTTTTGGAGGATGAAAATGGCATTGTTTTGTTTCCCAAGAAACCAATGCTATACCTCAGATGTGCATCTGTTAGTCCAAAAGATGCACGCTCAAAACCCCAAGGGCATAGTTACCAGATGCAAGTTTAATTCTTAGATTTTTCACACGACCCTCAAAATTAAATTTTACATTCATCTCCAACTAAATTACCGTTTTACTGAGAAGTACTTTTGGCCAGCTAATACACGCTTGGACAAAAACTCGCGTTCCGTAGTCTTTCGTTCCGTTGCCAGCTGGCGCGGACTAATGCGCGCTGACAGTCCTGTACTGTATGTAGGGAAGAAGGGTATTGTGCAGCTGCGGAGCTAGAGCAAGACTCCGGCAAGACGTATTTGGTACTGCAGTTCTCCAGAGGAATGCAGTTAAAGGCCGTCTTTGGAAAGATACCCCATTTATGTTAATAGGTCTGGTAGATTGGAAGAAGTGCTATAGGTTAAGTATTTCGTTGGGATGAACTCTTCGGGTAGGCCATAAGGGCCAATTAAGCCTACCAGCCTCCCCGCCACTGTACTACTACTACTACCAAACAGAGTTGAGAAAACAAAATGGGCTGCAGATGAAACCTAGACATTGTCGTTTATTTTCAGACTCGAAATTTTACACAAAAATTACAAAAATACAAAAATTTAATGGATTTATCAGAGTCCAGTTAGAAGAATACAGTATATTGCTCTTCAAATATCCCTCTAAATGACTTTAAATTATACAAGAAGCCTTAATACATTCGCTACAGCAGAACTCCGAAAACACGATTATTCTTGAGGACCTTAATATAAAATCCCCACAATGAAACTTTTCTAACGTTAAACATCCGAGCGGAACTCTTTACAGAATGGATGGCAACGTTAGACTTACAGTGCACAGTGAAGGACAAAACTCAACTTTTGTTAGGAGAACTAGCACATCCTTTACTGACGTAACTTTTTTTGCTCAGGGTACTGGCAGACACATTTTTATTTATTTTGAAATCATAAATAAAGGAATTTATAAGCGAAACAAACTAAATGTCAGAATTTTGGTCGCATTTTGGAAACCGAGGTAAACAGAGTTACAGGGGACATTAGAACACCGGTAGATGCATGCATGGAAGTTCTAAACAGAATGCTGCACAAGTCGAAATATCGAAAATATAAAAGTTGCTTAATGGTGAAAAGAGCAGGTGGAGTTGAAAAGCAAAAAGTGAAGGAAATTTACGGTCGGAGATCAAAGGAACCTGGATCTGGAAGCAGTTAAAGAACAGTACAAATAAAAAAGAAGGGAATCTAAGAAACATATAATAAATAAATAATAATACAGTTGAACATACAGCCGAAAGAAGGTATGTACACTGCACATATAGAATGCCTTTAACACTTCAATATAAAGATTACAGACAATGTTAATGTAATCGAGAGTTATTTAAAAGACAGAAAACGTATTTATAATTTCCGTAATGGAATGCTTGGACCTATATTATGAAATATTCCCTATAACGGTGAACCGAAGTTAAACCCGGGAGAAAACGTAAGAGAAATAGGTTTTGCAGACGACCTGTTTATACTAGTAACGGCACAATACAAGAAATTTCTAATGGTTAGCGCAAACGTGGCGTTTGGAAAAATAGACATCTAAAAAATAATTATATTTTTAAAATATTAAGCATTTTATATTCTACACTTTTATTATAAAAATGTAGTATGTTTTATATAAATTCACATCATTTACTTAATTATACCACTATTTTCTATCAAAACTAGTGTGTTATATACTCAAAAAATAATAATGATTCAAAAACGAAGCGCGCTGAACACCTTTTCATAAGAGCGACTTGTTGAGTATTTCACAATCAGCAGTAACACATTTCGCATCAGACTTCCCCCGCACGCCGGCTTTCGCTCTTAGATTTGTTTACAGGAGTTGCTATGACAATGCAATGGTAAATATCCGTAGCCAAATAGAGATGGGAGCGGCATAAAACTGCTACTGCAGGCTGCAGGCGCTTGTTCGCTTGTTATAGAATTAATGTAAATTAGTGCGTTCGGATCAACGGAAGCGGAAGCAGTTTTGCATGGATCGAATCGAATCGAAATTAGCTTTAATATATGGGTACATAACTATTTTTTAAGAACATCAAAATATATTTAAAATCATATCAATTCATATTATTTCCCCTAAGTATTAAAAACCGCTTCAAAGCTATGGACAATTAACATCATAAAAAGCCATTTTGGGCGTGGCACCCGAAAAATTTTAGCCTGCGATGCTATTTTTGCCTGCAGCGCTGTACACCCAGCTACAATGCGCTTGTGTGCCTTTTCGGGGCAAAACTCAAGAACTATTCTCCCGATAACCTTCAAATGTTCAATCAAAGGTCATATGAGTACAAAATTGTAAATTTTTGATAAATACCCAATATGTCGGATCAAAATGGCAGCCTTATATATTTTTAAGAACTACTTTCTTAACCAGATATTAATTCGTGTCGAACAAGATGGCGGCCTAATAGAATAAAAGGTATAGAATATTAGTATAACACAAAACTACGTAGCCAATTGATTTCAAATTTTAACTCTGCTATAAGGATAAACCCGTGAAATTTGGGTGCAAATTTTATACTATACAAATGGCGCCATAAAAAAATTTTAATATAGGAAATGTCATAATGTTATATTTATTTTAGAAATAAAGTTAGTAAAAATTAAGAAAATAAAGCTAAATTAAAAACAAATAAAAAGAAAGTAAGGAATGGTTTCCTGTATTATCAAACCAGTATTTTTATTTGAGTATGATATAGGTAAATATATGTTTGTATGTATATATATTAGATCTGATTCTTACAAGGATATCGGAGTTACTCTAAAATTTAGTTGGGAATTTTCTATATAAACAAAAAGCATAAGTCTTTATCAAATACTTATTTTCTTTTACAGACAACCGCGGTGCAATACAAGCGTACATTTTATTTAGGCGTCTAGACTTCCAGGTCGCATTTTCACATTTCACTAACTCTAGACACATTCGGCTCATATAGCGCTGACTAAAACATTAGCATTTTATAGGCGTTGCTGATGTGAAAAACTGGTATAATGAATAAACCTCAAAGCCAGGTCTCCCGCAAGCGCTGGTAAAATGCATCCTACGTACGTGGCCGCTATTCTAGGGGCGCCAAACCGGAGGTCTGAAGCTGCGTTGAAAAAAGAATTTTGCAACCAATTTTTAATTTTTAAACAATTTGCAACGGATAAGACACTAAAAAATTTCCTACTGAAGAAAACGAGATTCGATCAATCTAATATTCATTCTATATTAGCAATTAAGTCAATAATCTTTATATGAATATATTATATGAAGATTTGTACAGAAATTTCCAAAATTAAAAATAATTTCATAAACGTCGGAATAATATCTCAGACTAATATAGGTTAACGCAATATTCCCAACGACGAAGTCAGAATATTGGTAAATCGTGGTCCTCCTTTAATAGGGTACAATTATTAATTTTCTACTAATAAAGATGGATGAAAATTTTCAAGTAAGTATTTTGTCAGAAAACTCTGAAATAGAGAAGAAGCAGATTTGGCTCACCTACTCAATTTCGAAAAACTCGATATTTTGTGTTGGTTGTAAAATTTACAGTAAGACTTTCAATATTTTTTTTGATCCTCATGATTTTTTTGATTAGCAACAAGACTCGTCTTTAGCCATAAAACGACATGAAACATTAATTCTACATAATGATCACATGAATACATGGATGAATTAAAAAAAACTAAACATTCTGAACAATCATGCCCGTACGGGTTTTAAAAACTAAAAAAAAATTATATTAGCGTGACGTATTGGAAATAATTGTTACAGAAGGACATCTTCTAGAAATAGCAGAAAATGATGAATCCAGTATAGAAACTAGGCATTAAGCAAGTTGTATGTTATTAAGTAATCAAGTTTCTTGTAAGATTTTCTTCATAAGAATGGCTAGATCTGAAAGCCTTTCATCTGTCACGATATTTCTGAGGTATGTCTTAAGTCTTCTCAAACACGAAAATGACCTTTCACAAGCAGCACTTAAAATGAATATAGTAATATCAATTAGAGATAATTTGCATAATTCGAAAAAAGCAATTTTGAAATTTTCTAAAAACGTAACCAACTAAATTATGTTGTCAATATAGGATAAATTTCTTAAAAGGTATTATTTATTGATTACTCTAAAGTAAATCACACGCAGGCAGAGAGAGAGTTTTAGTTTTCTATCGTTTACTCTTCTAGGATTAATGTATATGTTATTTGTTTATACCGATGGTCAAACAGTGATATCTATTTGTTTATTTCTAGGTTAGAACTCTTCTTGGCTCATTTTCCTTTATATGCACACATTATATTAACGGGTGATTTCAAACACATCATATTAACGGGTGATTTCAATGTAAATTTTTCTAATAAAAACCATTTTGATACGCAGCTAATTTCAAATTTATTTAAAGTCATTTAATATAAATACGCATGTAAATGAGCCTGACAGTATTACTGTCGTCTCAGAAACTATAGTTGACTACTTACGCACCAACCTCAATATAGAGTAAGTCTTATGTACAGTTTCGAATGCTAGAGTTTCAGATCATGAGGCAATCTTGGGCTATGTTGCGGTTCCTGGGATGAAGCCTAAATTAGTAAGAATATATGGTAGATTGTATACTGAACGAATTTGCCGAAGACTTTCTCAATTGTACATTGAGGAAAATTGGGATGTGATATTGAATTGTGAAGATACTCTTGGAGTATTTCATAGCTTATTATTGAGACAATTTAATATAACATTTCCTATTCGTGTAATTAAAAGGAAAAATAAAAAGAGAGGTTTGAAAACTTCTTCACGAAATATGCGTTTATTGAGTATAATTCGCCAGTACTTTTTGAGTAGGTAATAATTATTTTATGAAGTATCTTCATACCCATAGAAAAACATACTATTAACAAAGCTAAACACAATTATCTTAATAGTCATTTAAATAATTCTAAAAACAAGCAAATAGAAAGTTACAAAATTGTTTCAGAATTGAATGGTCTAAAAAAGAATACTTTAGATGATACCAATCTGTTATATAATGAACCCAATAAATACCACCGTAATGTTGCTTTAAATTTTAAAAATAACATTAAGCTATCCAAAGATGCCCTAAGTTATTTACAACCAATATCAGTGGATTCTGTGGAAGAATTTTACAAATTTACTTTGTGAATTGGTTATGTGAATTTTATTTATTGCTAGTAAGTTTGATTTAAAATTTTGTTTTGGCAGTAATATTTACTTAATTGTAAGTTTTCAATATTTTAACATGTAGGATTTTGGTTTGTATGTTGAGTGTTTTATTTTTCATTTTACTTACAGTAGTATAAATCTATATACCTAAGTATGTTTATCTATCATTGGTTTAATTTATTTTTTGTATCTAGCTTATTTCATATTTTACATTACCTATTTTTTTAAATTCAGCTTTGTCAATGAATTTATATTTATGACAACATGTTTGAGTTTGAGGCTGAGTATTAGTTTTACTGCCTTTTTCAAAATCTAAGATACTTTTTGACAGTTTTGGGATCTCGGATTTTATTAGAGAAATATACAAACAAATCGATATTTTCCGTAATAATATCCAAGACATAATGAAGAGAGTTTTAAACTACATTTATTTGGTTTGTCTATAGAAATATTTTTTTTATTTGTACTACTTTACTTTTTTGCTAACAAAACAAATGAAATGTAAATACATATTATATTGATGAAGTTCTAACTGGGGGGTGGGGCAATTGTATGGGGGGCCCGCCCTCTTCCTTGATTTTTCCTTGTATACGCAACTGCCTTAAAGATTTCTAGATAAACTCTAACATAAGTAGGATTATTTCCAAGTGAAATTAATAAATTCACGTAATATGTAGTGGAAGTACTAACGTTTTTATTCCGTTCTTAAATTTCGCCAACGATACTGAAATTGCAGTTGTCCGACTCGCCCAACACGTGCTTAGCGGTGGCAGAATATAAAAATGCAACTCTTTTTCATTAGTTTAACAAACCATAACTGTTTAGTTGTTTATAATACGAAGACTATGCACATTTTATTATATTATGATAATGGGTAAAAAAGATCCGCTATTCAAATATTTGACTGTTTTATTTTTCTCCTTGAAAAACAAAAGAATAGGGCGCCTAAATTTATTCATTCTGTTCTAAAGAAACATCAATAATAATTAACGGCTGCCTCACTGTATTGCTTAAATTTAAAAAATCATACAATTTTTAAGTAAAAGCAAGTGGTAATCAACATAATTATCTCAAATAATGCTCTATATATTTTATTTTTATGATATTCGGGGCCACAGCTAAAATGATGTTTTGAATCTGTAGTTTAAATGTTAGTTTTTAGATTTTCATCATTTGCGACCTTGTTTTGTTAATATTAAAATTAAACCATTTAACAACATGTACTATAAAAAAATGCGGGAATGAAGTGCTCTTAACTTTAGGATATGATATATTACAACAGTTTTAAGTAAATTATGAAATAATTTTTCACACTACATTGTTAATTTATAACTGCCCGCTTTAGCTATATAAATAGATATTTATTAGTATATGCAGGTAAATTGTATTGGAAAATTTATATGCTATTAAAATATTAATGTCGGCAACGAATTGTTGAATATATGATTTGAAATTGAATAACACATCAATGGGTTACTGAGTTTTGCTTTACGCAAGCAATTTGTTATAGTAAATCTCAGATTGACTAATTTAAACTTTCTTTGACATTTGATTGATATTGTAGTAAAAACTCATTTTGCACATTTTCATAAAATAAAAACAAGGTTTCATGAAGCTCGTACATTATTGAGTGTAACAACTAAAATATATACAGCTCATCTACCGAACATGAGAGGTACATCCCTCAGAATAAAGCATAGGGGTGCATCATATATAACTTTTTTATTCTATTTCTCATTAAATGCAATTGATCACTATTTACGATGGGGTTAGAAGGAACTGCTTTAATTATTAATTATTCATATTACTTAACATACATGCTATAGACCACTCTACAAAAAAATAAATGTAATTATCTTTTTTAGGATATCCTTTGTCTAAAATATTTAATAATTTAATTTAGCGGTCACCGAACCCCTAACTACTGTTATTAGTAACATAAAACGACAAAATACAATGCAAGTGCAGGAAATAGCTATTTCTGAATTAAGCGAAAATAATTCCGAAGTTCGAGTATACTCTGAATAGACGATCCAACCAATGAAAAATAAAAAACTCCTAAATACAGACCAAGCAGAAGGAAGTCGGACCCCACTGCGTTATTTTGCCCCATAAAAACCCTCATGGAAGACAAACAGGAAGTTTTTCAGATGTTATGTGACCCAACTAGCGATTGGCGCCCTCGGGGTTCCGGACCTGAGAGTGAGAAATGGGCTAGCCGCCACGCTAAGATAAGATTCAGGTCTAGCCCGGAAACTATGCGACTATGATCGAAAAGAAGAAAAATAACATAATAAAGATTGCGACGTAGAATGTTCGAACATTGTGTCAAGCTGGTAAACTGAAGAACGCAGCAAAGGAGATGAAGGGAATGAACGTTGGAGTGCTGGGTATGAGCGAGATAAGGTGGCCGGGTAACGGTACTTCTGTAAAGCGAACAGGATCAAAATTATCGACATGGAGTTGCAATCATGATAGATAACCAAATCGACAAATTTGTAAATAACTTAATTATACTGCGATATTTTAATGCAAAAATGGAATTTGAGAGATTCGAAAACTTTAACTAGTAGTAAAAAATGCATGGTTCAAATTGCCTCCAAGAAGCTTATAAACTTAGAGATATCCACAAGATGCACCGGCTGTTGTGGTTAGATTCAAATTATATCTTAATTAATAGCAGATTCCGAAATGCAATAAAATTTGCTAAAACATATCCTGGAGGCGATATCGGCTCTGACCATAATTTGTAGTAGCACAAATAATCTTAAAGTGCCAAGAATTATGTAGACATATGATGACATAACAATTTACCTCTAGAGTATTTGCACATAGATTCCTCAATGTTATTCATTAAGTTTAATCTGCAAGTAACAAATTCAAAAATATATTATTGACAAAGTATATTAAAATCAGTAACAATGTTTTCAAAATTAAATACTGATTCCTCAATGTTATTCATCAAGCTTAATCTGCAAGTAACAAATTCAAAAATATATTATTGACAAATCAATAACAATGTTTTCAAAATTAAATTCTATTTTTTTTTTAAATATGAATATGTGCCTAAAATGTATAAAGAGCGCCTACCTCAACCATCTAAACACGATCTCTCTTATACTTGTAAGAGCATTTTCTTTATTATAGGAAACTCCCCATCAAAACCATATCTTCTTTACAAAGCTTGAATTATTCTTGAGAATATAATAATTGATTTCGTTGCTATAATAATCTAAAAAGTGAAAAAGGAATCATAGTCAAAATACACATATATCTATTATGGTTATTTAAGTAAAAATCAAGCTTTATTTATTAGAAATCGACAATATACACTTGTAGTTATTCGTAAGTATACTTACATGTAGAAAAAACTAAAAATTCACTTGAAAATCCAGGAAAAAGAACTTATTTTACGAATAATCATTGTAAACAAACTTCGAAAAGTGAACATTGACATAACATTGCCTAAAAATATGTCTGCCGTGACCTCGCAACTCCAGCTGTTCATTGCGGGAATAACTACTTATGATGACTCATCGATGCCCGCTTCCAGGCTTTCTAGAGTCGGTGTTGGTGAGTGCGTAGGCCTCCAGTGTTCCAGATAATCGTTTTGACGGAAGATAAGTTCAAATATATCGCAATATGCAGTAGGCAGCTGAGTACTCTTCTTACTGCCGAAAATTTAACTAGGTTATGGATAAAAATGGAGATCCTACAAAATTATATTTTTAGAATAGAGCCCCTATTCGGACGCAAGAAACAAAACTTCTGAATATGAACGGCCGTTCGTTATTATTTTTATTTTTTGTGATTTTAGGTTTGCCAATTATTGTCTTCAATACAGTTGATAGTTTTAATGATTCGCCTCTTTTATTAAAATCTGTAGGAATAGGGTCGAGATAGTTCGTTTATATCTGATATTGAGTTCTTGCTTTTTTACTTTTGCTTATATTTTATAGCCCTGGTATGGAATGATATATACCTCGTGGTTTTCCAATTTCATTTTATTTTTAAGTTTCCATCAGTTTCATTTTTTAACTTTATATCTTTGATTAATTCATTGACTTTCGTTTATAAATTGGCGCTAATAATTCTTCAGTTTTAGGAAATATAATCATTTGGTTCGTAGCTACCGTACTACCACCCTTATCGGCCTGTAAGACATAAAGAACAGGATTAACCTTAAGAAATTGGTTAGTTTTTTGTAGAACTGTTGAACTCAAATGTGTATGATAATATATTATATTCTTAGTAATTTGGGCTCTTAAAATATATTTGTTATCATCAGGCATATCATAAATAATGTCTTCAACATCTGCTAGAAATTTTTTTAGCATTCACTTGATCATTAGTTGGCGAAATTGCGAATTTAGGACCTAAGGAGAATATATCTGCAATGTAATCTAATATATTTACGTTAGATATACTATGAAGCCACTTTTTGTTTTCTATAAACATTCTCTCTCTGTTTCGAAAGTGCTGAATATATATATATATATATATATATATATATATATATATATATATATATATATATATATATATATATATATATATATATATATATATATATATATATATATATATATATTATTCAATTTGTTTCTTAAACCCGGTATATATTAATTGGACTTCTTTCTTGGGTATAGGTTTATTTGCAAAATCAAACAACGGGATTAACTTGACGTTTCGCTTATCATAGTAGGCTTTCTCAAAAATGGCTCATTCCTTTATTATTTTTTTTTGGTATATGTGGCTTTCCTTACCTATCTACAATTAATTTAAAAAACATTTAGTGGTCTAATTATAAAATGAAATTTTATTAGCATTCACTTGATCATTAGTTACCTAAGGAGAATATATCTGCAATGTAATCTAATATATTTACGTTAGATATACTATGAAACCACTTTTTGTTTTCTATAAACATTCTCTCTTTGTTTCGAAAGTGCTGAATATATATATATATATATATATATATATATATATATATATATATATATATATATATATATATATATATATATATATATATATATATATATATATATATATATATATATATATATATATATATATATATATATATATATTATTCAATTTGTTTCTTAAACCCGGTATATATTAATTGGACTTCTTTCTTGGGTATAGGTTTATTTGCAAAATCAAACAACGGGATTAACTTGACGTTTCGATAGTAGGCTTTCTCAAAAATGGCTCATTCCTTTATTATTTTTTTGGTATATATGGCTTTCCTTACCTATCTACAATTAATTTAAAAAACATTTAGTGGTCTAATTATAAAATGAAATTTTATTAGCATTCACTTGATCATTAGTTGGCGAAATTGCCAATTTAGGACCTAAGGAGAATATATCTGCAATGTAATCTAATAAATTTACGTTAGATATACTATGAAACCACTTTTTGTTTTCTATAAACATTCTCTCTCTGTTTCGAAAGTGCTGAAATATAATATATATATATATATATATATATATATATATATATATATATATATATATATATATATATATATATATATATATATATATATATATATATATATATATATATATATATATATATATATATATATATATATATATATAATTGGACTTCTTTCTTGGGTATAGGTTTATTTGCAAAATCGAACAACGGGATTAACTTGACTTTTGGCTTATCATAGTAGGCTTTCTCAAAAATGGCTCATTCCTTTATTATTTTTTTGGCATATATGGCTTTCCTTACCTATCTACAATTAATTTAAAAAACATTTAGTGGTCTAATTATAAAATGACATTTACTTTATTTTATTAATTTCGTAATAATTATTGTCAATAGTATAAAATTTTAAATATTTTATATATATTTTATATATATATATATATATATATATATATATATATATATATATATATATATATATAATATATATATATATATATATATATATATATATATATATATATATATATATATATATATATATATATATATATATATATATATATATATATATATATATATATATATATATATATATATATATATATATATATATATATATATATATATATATATATATATATATAAATAACATATATATATATATATATATATATATATATATATAATTAAATAATCGGCGTAGATGGCAAATTTGCAGCTGCTCGTAAAGAGCACCAGAAAGAGGCATATAGGGTTTATATCGTTACCTGTTCTGATGTGTCGCTTGACTTCGATACGTGATGTAAAAAATAGTTTTATATATGCGAGTGTATAACAGAATAAATAACAAATATAACCATATATCTTCAAGATTCATGAAAAGAAATAATTCTTGTTGTGATCGTCGAATCATGATGTATCTTATAAAAACGCCGTTGGTTACCGTAAGTGGAGTATATTTCACAAGTCACGATTAAGATGTTAGATTTAATTTAGCAACGTAAATCAGTTAGTCGACCGTAAAGTACGTTACATGCAAAATTGTCGCCTTTATTTTGCCCGATGTTGATGCACTTTAATTTATGGTATGATAAATATCGCCAATTATTTCTTGGTCTATTGTAAATGGATAGAGAAGTTATGCTTTTGTTCTAGAAATATTATTTAATCAAGCAATTATAGTTCTCTAATCTAATAAAGTCGGAGGAAATTTATTGTTTAACAGATTTTTTATCAGCTAATATAGTTTTTGTAGTTTTCTATTTCTTTTGAAATTATATGGCTTCATTTCTTTTTGTTTCTCATAAAGCAAACATAATTTAAAAAAAAATCGGATCAGAGATATTAAATTAATTAACATTTTAATGTTCGGGATTGGCTTATTATATTTCAACGTTAAAAATGAATATAAATCGTTTCTATATTGTTCTGTTGTAGGTAGACTTAATTTTAATACATTTCAGAATTGCAGGAAATCGAACAGGTCTTATGGTTTTTCCTTTGTGCCTATATTACTCTTGTGGGGGGAGATGTTCACACATAAAATAACTACAATTACCTTTGCTTCTAGACTGATAGAGAAAATTGTTCTTCTTGTCCGGGAACACTAAGCTTTGCATCAGTATCATGACTCTAGTAGCTAGTTTAAATGTTAATACATAGGAACTGAGAGATTTATTTTAAGTAAAATCCTAGATATGGGTAAGTAGTTTTAATAGTAAGGGTGGAGGTCTGAGGGTACTAAATGGAACTTTTCGCTATTCTGTGTCCACCCACCCTCTCCTCAGTCAGTAGTCTCCTAACACCGCTTCGAATCAGACCGCTCTTTTTATGAAGACCTGGAACTTCTTTCAATTAAGAGTTCTTGATTCCTTCCAAGGTAGAATAACAGATCCGTATCTTTTAAGTTGTTTGGTGTTGCCAGTCCTGTCCTACAATTAAGACAAAGTGACTTTTCCCTATTCCTAATAAGGTTAAATATCTATTTAGACATAGATAAATGTGATTTGCCAGAATTTCTTGATCCCTGTCTATACAGAAAATAGATGCGCTTTCGGTTTGAGTTTCTGTAGAGAGCTTATCTAGGCCATCGATGTTAAGTCTGTAAGTAGCACTCTTGTACAAGGTGTATTTGTTGTTATAAAAAAAGGGTTTCCCACTTCTCTTCTTGCCCTCTCCCCTGGCAGCTTATAAACATTAACTATCTTGTAATTTGACTCCTTGGGAGAGCGATACGAGGTGAAGGGCAATCTTTTTTTTATAAACTATTAACTTACTACTCTTCACACAAGAGTACCAATTACAGTCATAATCCTAACTTCGACGACATAGATAACCACCATCCAATCTAAACTATAAGCATTTTTATATTTCATATGGGCAAATTTGGTTTTAGAAATTCTTTCAATTGTCTTTCACTTATACAGAAACCAGCAAATTATTGCTAACATAGGAAGGTCTTCGAGTCGAGTAGTTTGTATTTACCCTTAAAAATAAATAATTTAAAGAAAGGGTTAGACCAGGGAAAAAAGTTCTTTATTTAAGGCTGAAGGAACAGGAGGAACCGGAAAATGAAAACAATTTAGGTGGTGGCGGCTTGTCGTAAGTATGTCCTGTCTGAGTAAGAATAATACATTGTGTAGATGTTTATAAACTTCCAGAAACAAATAATTAGGTTTACTTAGCTTTCAATGTGAAATTTCGGGAGGGAAGTATTGTAATCGTGAAAAAAAATTATTTATTGAGATCTTTACATTTTACATTTACTTCTGTCTGTTAATTTGCCGGTCTGGTTGTTCGCGGCATAGCTAAAAAACTACTTACCCGATTGACTTTAAATTTAGGTAATTAAGGGTCATATGGGTATCAGTATTATGTATGAATCAACTGGTAAAATGTTGGTACGAATCCAAGATAGCGGAACAAAATGGCGGCTTGATAAAATATTTAATAATTCAGCCTGAACATACTACTTAATGGACTGATTTCAAATGGTGTACTAACTAACTGTGGCATAGAGATGAATTCGTAAAATTATGATATTAAATCAAGATGATATATCTTCACGTTTTAAGGTCCCTGGGTCTAAAAAAATATCTTTTATCAATTCCGTCGGTCCGTCTGTCGGTTTGTCTATCTGTCCATCATTTCGGCATAGCTTAAAAACTACTTATCAGATCGACTTCAAATTTTAGTCAAAAATGAAGGGTTATATGGGGATGACCAGGTAATATTTTGGTAAAAATACAATTTTTCTTAACAAGATGGTGGTCTAGTGAAATGTAAAAAACATATCACAAAAGAAAACTGATTTTCAAATTTGCTTCAAAATTTTCAGGAAAATCAAGTGTTACTTAAGAATGAATTCATAACATTTTGGTATAAATATAGGATTACAAAATAAAATGGTACCCTAATAAAATATTTAAAAAGTAAGCGTGAAATAACTACTTTTTAAATTAATTTCAAATTTTGTAGAAGCATTAAGTGTTATATAGAGATAAACTGGTAAAGTTGTCGTACCAATTCAAAATGGCGAAACAGAATGGCGGCCAATTTTTTTTTAAAAATATTATTCAATTGACTTTGCAGAACAAATAAATGTGATACAGAAATGCCGCAAAACATATTTTCTCAATTCCGTCGGTTTGTCTGTTTGCGGCACAGCTAAAAAAGTACTTCACATTTTGGTCAAAAATTAACAGTCATAGGGGTCTGGGTTTGACCTGGTTACATTTTGATAAAAATCCAATATGGCAAAATAAATCGGCGGACTAATCAAATATTAAAGAATTATTTCTAAAATACTTTTTATTCAATTTATCTCAAATTTTGCACATAATTAAGTGTAAATAAATAATTAGTAAAATTTTGATACAAATCCAAGATGGAAAAAAAATTGGCGGCTTAAGAAAATATTTAAGAATTCAGCCTGAAATAACTACTTAATAGACTGATTTCAAATTTTGTGCCAAAATTAACTGTGGTATAAAGATGAACTGGTAAAATTGTAGTACGAATTCAAGATGCCAGACCAAAATGGCGACGTTTTAGCGTCCCTAGATGCCAAAAAATACTTTTTCTTAATTCAATATTTTGTCTATCTGTCGACCTGTATGGTACATGGATATGACCTGGTATTATTTTGGCAAAAATCCAGCAAGACGGAACAAAATGGTAGCCTAGCGAAATGTTAAAAAGATTATTACTAAAATAAGGATTATACAAATGTATCTTAAATTTTGCATGAATGAATCAATCTGTAATATTTTGGTATGAATCCAAGACTGCAAAACAATATAAAATTTAAAACAAACATAGAACGTAAGAGTTTACGACTTTGCAGTGTTGCGATTTCGTGAAGTAGATATCCCTGAAGAGGCCTCGTGAAATTGAAGTCTTTGACAGGGACTAATCTAATCCCAAGAACCATGATTTTTTAATTCAGAAAAAAATTAATATTATGTTACTAACTTCTATTATGAAATAAATATTATAAAATAGTGAGTCCTTTAATTGTTAATAACAATACATAACCCCTAAAATAACCACATGACATAAAAAAACGAATTTTACCTGTGTTTAATATATTTTGATAAAAACTTACGTAAATATACCTTTAATGGTCACTGGTATTTACTAACTATGTATTTAATGTCTTAATTTAAAAAATAAAAAAATTGATTCCTTTAATTTAAATATTTATTTAATGTATGTGATGATAATTAAATGTGGGGAAAAATATTATACTCACAAGAAAAACCAAATAATTACAAAGGCATTTCGGCTAAAAATATGCGTTCTCTTTTATATATAAAAATATTCACCGACTCTATTTTTATTCTCGACTATTTCTCTAATTATAGAAAGATCTATATTGAACTAATCAAGTCAGCAAAAAAATATACTATCAAAAAGACTTTGTTAGACCTTAGCTCATAGCTGTTTTTTAAGACCAGTTAGCAGCATGGAAGTGTTGAAAAAAATTAATAACATATATTATTCAAAGTCTAAAAATATTTCAAAGGAAACCTGGGTTCAACCAATGACCCCACAGACAAGTCGAACCTTGTGACTCAGATCTTGCAGAGGCCAAACCACCTCTCTCTTTGCTGACGACACAAGCATAACATGGAGTGATTTTGATACAACGTCCTTATATTCTAATATTTCCAACGACCTTGTTATGATTAAGGCTTGGTCCAATTCTTATCTTATAGCGGGACTTTACAACTGCATCAGCTACTTAACAACAATATTAAATATGTTGACTCGGTTAAATTTTTGGGTTTGAATATAAATAACAACCTAAAATTGTCTAGGCATATTGACGTCTTAACTAAAAAACTTTCTACCGCCTGCCTTGCCATTCGATCAGTTTCAAAAGAGACTGCTGTACCACCGAGCAATTTCTTAGTATTTTTAGGCTTCGCTATTTGTTTGGTCTATATAATAGAGCTTACTACCAATACTATTTCAAAAAACATGAAATATTAACACTTCCTGCATTATTTATTGTAGAAACCGTCTATTTGATGAGAAAATATATAAACACTTTCCCCGAATGCCCACAACACGTATATCCTACCAGAAACTCTAGGCATGACATATACCTTCCCATTCCTTTCACAGAATTGATAAAAAATTAAATTACTTACAACGCCATAAAACTTTACAAACATCTTCCAGTATATTTAAAAACTATCCCTATGTTTGCACTTATTCGAAAAAAAAAACCAAGAGTACCTCATTGATAAGTCTCATTAAAATGTTTGTTTACTTAAATCTTTTTGGGTGTCATGTTCCAGCTGCTAGCATAGAATTTGAAAATCATTTTATAGGGGAATGAACTGTCTGATAGTTCGTTAAAATGAATTATTTTGTTACATATTAGATTAAAGTTATACATTTTCATTTTTTTAATACACTTTAATTACTATATTAGTTCAGTACACTTTTTGATTAACTTCACTTATTTTGCTTGTATAACCATAACAAAATAGAGTTTAGGGTCGCGTAATTTTGATTTCAATGTCATCAAAATTATTCACCTCGCATATGTATTGTTTATTTCCTTATTATTAAGGTCCCCTAGATTCACTAACCGCTTTACGGCAGTGATATGTCCTAACGACGTGATAGTTTTGTAGTTCTCAGTACTTGATATATTTCCAATTTACGTATTTGCATTGGCTTATCTAAAAATATGATTTTTTTTCGATTAATTCGATTTTTCGTTGTTTTGTATTTTTTTCTTTTAAGGTAAATTTCGTTTGTCCATAAAATTGTAACAATTTTTCTGCGGCAATAAAGCATATCTTTGTTTTGTTCGACATTATGAAAAATTTCCCTTTTCTTACTAAATACTTATGAGTGGGGGATAGAGTCCCTTACTTGAAGAAATAGGGGGGTTAACTGTCCTCTCTGACCCATACTTCCAGGGTAAGTTCAGAAGTATTAATAATAAACTTGTGTTTCAAAAAAATATATTGGACGCTCTTTCGGGTTTTTAAACTTAATGTTTGCTTGAGTATCAGCTCCAGAGTTTTAACACTCTATGGCATAATTCGGCGTCTCAATGAATAATAAAATAAAAATTAAAATTCATGAATTTAATGTCACGATCTCGAATGATCAAAAGCGGAGAATTTTATTGCATTATTCAACTCAATTAATATTGTATTTAGTCATTAAGTGTTAGAAAAAAAAGAAGAATCCTGCAATGGGAAATTTCATTAGAAATGACATCAGTCCGAATAATTTACTCATAGCTTCCTGTTACATTTGTTTCGCTTGAAAAAGGAAGATACTTCCATATACATAGCAGTGGATGTATAAGGTCGGTAGTGTATAAATAAATTAAAATTATAAATTACCTGGAAATATTTTCAAACCATGTCTTATATGCACAAAGCTCGGTTTAAGTAATTTCCTAATTAATCAAAAGTGTAATATGTTTTTGCTACCTTATTTAATTCAACATGTCGGTTGTAAAAAAATGTATCTTAAATCGACTAATACATTGTTTATTTGAAGGTATAAATAAATATTTTGATTCCATGCTAAACTTCACCATTTTTCGATATATTATTATCACTATTATTTTTTTATTACCTATTAACGTGTTCTTTTCGCAACGAGGCCTAACTGGATGGAATCAACTGCTTAACGCGGACACAATTATCGAGGTGGCAACTCTCGGGTTACGGTCGAGCTTTTATAAAGTGACCTATTCTGTGTTTTGGCATCAACTTCCTTATCCATCCCGGGAGAAATAGTTTTTATTTTGTATAATTGATGTATCCTTTGATAACAAATATTTTAATTTACAACTTCTGTAGATGTGTCTCTAGGAGACCATATAAAAGTTATTACGTAACAAGAAAAATTTTCCATAGCATATTTTGGATATTATTCTAAATTTTGAGAATAGTCGATTTTCAAAAATCTAGGATCCTTACGTTTGAGAAGAGAAATATTGAAAAACATACTTTCATTTGTTTCTAATTACTTAAATGAATTTTTGCCCGAAGGCTGTAGGGAACTAAACATTCTGTAAAATTTGCTTGTAGGCCTTGAGTTGTTATTACTTTGAGTGCTCTGTTTTAACCAATATTAAAATTAACACTTTTCTCGGTGTCGCTAATCCATTTATTCCCATTCTAATATTTTAAGTGCCCATAACTTATTCAGCTCCAACTTAAGCCTAGCTACTCACTTTATAACCTGTTACTCTTAACACTCACGGCATATTAATTTCTTGCTTTTGCATTGGTTAAAAGTTAATTTTTAAGCCGATAGGAATAATACCCCACAAGTTTTCTCTAATTATGCCATATGATATGCGCCCAGGCTAGTGTTATTCTTCACTGCAAATCTTTTATCTCACTGTATTTTTTTTTCTCCGTTTATATATATATATATATATATATATATATATATATATATATATACATAGTAATAAACACATATGTACTGTCATTAAAAGATTTATACTCGTCGCGATTTTGTTAGATTATATTGGATTCTTACCAATATTTGACCAGTTTGAACCTATGCAACACTTGATTTTTGGAAAATATTTTAAAATAAATTCAATAAGTAGTTTTTGCATTGACACACACCCCCATTTTATTACGTCATATTGAATTCGTAGCAGTTTATTCCTATATAATATTTAATTTTTCTGCGAAATTTAAAGTCAACTGAATAGGATTTTTTTATGTTGATTTTTAAAAAAATTTATTTTGCCGCCGTTTTGTTCCGCTACTTTGAATTCGTATCAGAAATTTACCAGTTTATCTCTATATCACACTTAATGCTTGCACAAAATTTGAAATTAATCTAAGTAGTGTTTTCAGGCTGATTTTTCAAATATATTCTTAGGACGACATTTTGTTTTGTCTTATATTCATATTCAAAATGTCACCAGTTCATTCTTATATAACACATGATCTTTGAGGTAAATTGCATAATTAGTTTTTTCAGTAATAGTTTTTTTAACGTTATACTAGGCCGCCATTTTATTCCGGCATATTAGATTTTTAGCAAAATATTACCAGGTCATCACCATATGACCCTTAATTTTTACCCAAAATTTGAATTCAATCGCACAAATAGTTTTTAAGCTTTGCGGTGAACTGACAGGCAAATACACAAACCGACAGACGGACCGACGGAATTGATAAAACATATTTTTTGGCATCTAGAGACTCTAAATCGTGAAGATATGTAAAACCTGAGAGGGCGATTTTTTCACGATTACAAATATTTGATTTACCCGCCATTTTGTTCCGCCATCTTGAATTAGTACCACAGTTTTACTAGTTCATCTATATACAACAATTATTTATGGCACACAATTTGAAATCAGGTCCTTAAGTAGTTTTCCAGACTGAATTTTTAAATATGTTACTAAGCCGTCATTTTGTTGCGCCATAGTGAATTCGTACCAAAATTTTACCAGTGGATTCCTACGGAAAACCTACTTGTTTTCTGTGCAAAATTTGTACAGAGTTTTTTAGTAATAATTTTTTTTACCTTTTTTTTTACATGTATTTTTACCAAAATATTACCAGGTCATCCTCACATGACCGTTGATTGTTGACCAAAATTTGAAATCAATCGGGTAAGTAGTGTTCTAGCTAAGCCGTGAACAGACAGATGACAGACCGACGGAATTGAGAAAACATGTCATCTAGGGACCCTGAAACGTAAAAATCTAAAAAAATCTCGAAGGGAGATATTTTTACGGATATAATACTTCCATTTTACGAGGGAAGTAAAAAGGAAACAAATTATTGATTACCACGCAACGAAAAATGCTTTAAATGAGTCGCATATTTCAGTAGTAAATTAAAATATATACGTCCTAAGTCGAGCAATTTTTCCGCGCAAAGCAAAAGAGTTAGGGTAAACGAAATAATTTTTAATAGAAGATTTAATAAATTATACAACCCTAAATAAAGTTTTAAAATTTAAGGCCAGTCTCACAGAAAGGTTGCCAATTCGACCAAATATATTTTTTATGTATGTACAACGATTACTCCGGGATGGTTTGACCAATTGGGATAAATTTTTCAGGAAGTTTTCGAAGTAGTGCCGGAGTGGCTTTATAGCAGTCATATTAAAAAAATTAATAATCCCGGAATGTAGCAGGCACGTTTTTCTCACGCAGGCGGCATCGAAAAATTAATTTTCTTCAAATATCGTAACATAGCTTTTCTCCTACCTGGTCTTTTATTAAAAACATTCGTGTAACTGATGACATCCCTTTTATATATAAAAAATAGGCTTGCTATATAATTATCTCACTAAGAAACTCGATTTCTCGGCCCCTGGCAGTGGCATGGCCGAATCGAAAATTTTCTGAATAGTTGTACAAAAATGTACAATACATTGTGCATTTTTAAAATGGCGTTAGTTAAATGACTTTTCTGTGTATCTTATATCTGTTGATTTTGTCCCACCTGTCAGGTAAATACTAGATGTTCGGTCTCGTAACAGGTAACAGCGATTCTCATTATAGCAAATTTACCTAGAAAGCAATTTTTCATACCTATTTCGCCTGCGTATTTTATGACCGCTTTTATAAAACATCGTCGCATAGACTTATAACAAGGTATCTAGCTGTTTACACATTATTTGAGACAGAAAGAACAGAAATTGAGATCACCAAATTGTCAAACTAACCCCACGCCTGTAGTTTCAGGCTAACAAAAAAAAAATTTTTAGCATATACTTAACTTTTTTAAATATTATTACTGTCAAATTTGTGCCCAGTAAACATTTTACCTTTTCCAGTATTGGCTGATTAGTCACCTACTTATTTACTTAGAATTATAAATAATGCATTTATTGTAACTATTCTTCATATTACTTAACTTACAACAGTTTTTCCATGTTTCTAATCTAAATATATGTGCATTCGAGTTACTAATTGATTGACTGCAAACAATAAATAGAAATACTAATCACTTTGAAATGACAACAAAGCAAATTATGCTAATTTCTACGTAGCTTTTTCACAACAGATCCTGTTACTGACAGAAAGTGAATCTTACGATGATAGTTAAGTAACGGATGTAATGTTGATTGTTATAAATTAGATAATAGATTTCTCTCTTTTAGGAGACTTCGCAGGTAGTGACCAATCGATATTAATTTAGAATACTATCACACCCTAAATTTGTTTTATAATCACAAAGAATCAAAGAATCATACTTGACTATTTTTAACTTTCTTTCTTTCTTAGATTAGATCTTTACCATATTGTGATTTAAACAATTCATTGCGGAAACAGTAATTTTTTAAGTCTAGCGAAACTTGGATTTTATTCTATTGAGAAAGAAAATGTTAAGTTGTACGGTATAGAGAAATAGACAAGTATTTTGTAAGCGGATTAATAAAATTAATGAATATAACAGTGTTTTTATAAAAATATATTGTATTTATTTGACTATAATCAGTGGCTTTCTCTAACTCAAATTGCAAATACTTCACATTTATAAACGAAGTAAAAATTGAGTTTCAAAGTCTGTATCACGTAATTTTTGCTCGGAATAAATACATTATTAAGGCACTTTTTAATGTAGCTAACGGAATGTAGGTTCAAATTCAATAGATTAAAAAGTTCCAGTTCTCAGTTCAGGTATTTATTTTTTACAGAATTATTGAACATCTGCAATTTTTTTCAGTTGTTTCGGGGTGTTGGAGTTTGAAAAATGTACTATGAAAATGAACTTATGGTAAATATTTTTCATATTACTATCTTTCAATATCTAAAATATTTCTAATCTAAAAATAAGCGACAAAGACGATCCAGCTTTTCCACCACTCTGGGAAAAACGTCTTTTGCCACCCTTGTATTTTGGTTAGGTTTTGAAATTTTTTTACGCTAATTTTTACGTAAGGACTTCTCGAATTTATATCAATAATTAATGTTCACTCTAAAAATATAAAACCTAAATTTATGTAGTTTGTAAATATGTAAGTTCTTCTGGATAAAAGAAGTATTGAACAAGATTTGTGGTTAAAAATAAACTCCCATTAATCTCCGAATTTTCATAGATATAAAAAAACTTAAACGCAAAAGTTTTATCCTCGGTTTTATCATATTGGTCAGTCTTTCTAGTGCATTTTGCAGATGTACAGCGTGACTCGTTTGTCTGAAATCAACAGAAACTTTGGTTCCTTAAATGTAGTACACTGTATATTATATGTCATTAATTTGACAAAATCCCTGCCATAAGAGAGAATGTGTTTTTTATGGCTAGGTTTTCCTTAAATTTCTGGATTGTTTTTAAAAATAAATGTATCACACGTGATATATTTTTAGTCAGTAAGAAGAGACCAAGGAAACAAGTTCATGTTCATTTTCATTTCAGAAGAACGAGAAACCCTATTATATCTGCAAACTAAACTACAAAAAAAAACGGTAAATTTCCTTTATCCGAAACTTTCCACGTTATGTATCTTTCCTTTTATTAGGAATAATGAAGTGTGACTCAATTTAGTTCAGTACATAGTCATTTAAAAACACATACATATTATCGTTTCAAACATTTTTATTGGGCGCCATTTTGTTCCACCATATTGGATTCCTACTAATATTCTACCAGTTTTCACCTATGCCACATTTGATTTTTAAGCATAATTCCTATGTAACACTTGTTCTTTGTGCAACATTTAAAAAAAAATTGGCTAATTAATTTTTTACTAACAATTTTTTTAACGTTTCACTAGGCCGCCTTACTAACAATTTTTTTAACGTTTCACTAGGCCGCCGTCTTATTCCGGCAAATTCTATTTTTACCAAAATATTACCAGGTCATTCCCATTTGACTAAAATTTGAAGTGACTCTGATGAGTAGTTGTTAAGCTATCCCGCGAAATGACAGACAGACGGACCGACGGAATTTATAAATATATTTTTTTGGCATCTAGGGGCGCTAAAACCAGAAAATATGTAAAACCTGAGAGAATGATTTTTTCACGATTACAAATATTTTATTTGCCCATTTTATTTTTATTCCGCAATCTTGAATTTGTACCACAGTTTTACTAGTTCTTCTCTATAGCACAATTAGTTATAGCACATAATTTGAAATCAGTCCATTAAGTGGTTTTCTCAGGCTGAATTTTTAAATATTTTATTAAGCTGCCATTTTGGATTCGTACTAAAATTTTACCAATTGATTTCTACACAATACTAATTTATGAATTCGTACTTCAATTTTACTAGTTTATCTCTATATCACACTTAATGCTTGCACAACATTTGCTATTAATCTAATACGTAGCTTTGTCAGGTCGATTTTTTAAAAATTTTATTAGGCCGCCATTTTGTTTTGCTATCTTATAATCATACCAATTTATTATCAGTTCATTCCTAGGTAACACTTGATTTTTGTGTAAAATTTGAGGAAATTGGATAGTTTTTTTAGTAATATATTTTTTTTCATTAGGCCGCCATCTTGATCCGGTATATTGGATTCATAGCAAAATATTACCAGGTCAACCCCATATGAACCTTAATTTTGGATTAAAAATTGAAGCCAATCTGATGAGTTCGCAAACTGACGGACAGACAGGGGAACCAACAGACGAACCGGCGGAATTGATAAAATATATTTTTTGGCATCTAGGGAGGCTAAAACCTTAAAGGTTGATTTTTTTCACTTCACGATTACAAAAATGTTATTTTTGTAATCGTGAATTTTGTTCCGCCATCTTGAATTAGTAAGTACCACAGTTCTACTAGTTCATCTCTATATCACAATTAGTTATGACACGCAATGTGAAATCAGTTCATTAAATAGTTTTTCAGGCTGAATTTTAAAATAATTTATCAAACCGCTATTTTGTATCTATACCAAAATTTAACCAGTTGATTCATACATAATACTTGTGCAAACTTTTAGATAAATTGGATAAGTAGTTTATTAGTAATAATTTTTTTAACATTTCACTAGGCCTCCATTTTGTTTTGCCATATTGGATTTTTACTAAAATGTTACCATGTAATGGTAATGGTTAAATATGACCCTTAATTAAGTCAATTGGGCAAGTAGTTTTTTAGCTATGCCACGAACAGGCAGACAGACAGACCGACGGAATTGAGAAAACATGTT
The DNA here is from genome assembly GCA_030620095.1 of Kuschelorhynchus macadamiae. Lineage (NCBI taxonomy): Eukaryota > Metazoa > Arthropoda > Insecta > Coleoptera > Curculionidae > Kuschelorhynchus > Kuschelorhynchus macadamiae. The sequence continues at coordinate 829,066 of JAUTXW010004897.1, read as the reverse complement.
TTTCGGCATCTAGGGACCCTAAAACGTAAAGATCTGTAAAAATCTCGGAGGGTAATTTTTTTACGATTACATTGTTCCTCTTTTACGAGAAAATTGCAAAACTTAAAACAATTAATTTTTTTTATATACAGGGTGGTCCATTTAACTTGAGACATCCGTATATCTCAAAAACTACGCGTTTTAGGAAAAAGCTCTTCAGATAAACGTGGTTTGGTAATGGTTATATTTGTTAATGACCTCGACCTTGCTTTCAAGGTCATTTTCAAATCAAATTTGATTTTTTAAATGGAAATGTATATTTTTGATTAAGGATTCTTGTTCTACAGAAAAAACCTAGTAACTCTTACCTAAAACATTTTTTTCTTAGAGTTCATTTTTTTGTGATATGAAATAAAAAACAATAATTAATTTATAATTCTAGAAATTAATTAACTTTTTTTTAGTAAATTTAAACCATTTTTTTGAGGCTACCTATTATCATGTCTTTTCAGTAAATGCTCAAAATGATAACCGTTAACTTCAATGCACTTATTTACTCGATAAACAAAAGATTCATGGCATCGCATAAGAGTTTCCCTATCAATTTCTGGGCAAGCGTTTGTAATTCGCTGCATCATGTTTTCTGGTGTAGTAGGAACATCATGATATATTTTATCTTTAAGAGTACCCCACAAAAAGTAGTCAAGAGGAGTAAGATCAGGAGATCTAGCAGGCCAAGCAACCGGGCCACCCCTGCCAATCCAGTGATTAGGGAAGTTCCGATCCAAAACTTCACGACCAACTCTTGAATAATGGGCTGGGCAACCGTCGTTCTGCAACCACATGTCCAGCCTTTCTTGAATGGTTAGATCCTCCAATAATATTGCCATTTCTCTATCAAGAAAATCTCGATATTTTCTTCCATCCAGTGTTCCGTCAATAAAATTTATCACCGATGATTCCACACCATACATTCACCGACCAAGGGCGCTGATTTTTAACTTCACGCAGCCATCGTGGATTTTCGACACTCCAGTAGTGCATATTGTGCCTATTGACTTGCCCATATTTTGTGAAACTAGATTCATCCGAAAATAAAACATTTAACAAAAATTTCCATTTATTTGCATTTTTTCAAGTACCCATCGACAAAATAATACCCTATTTTGAAAGTCTTCATCATGAAGTTCCTGATGAAGTGACATATGGTAGGGGTGAAATTTGTGACGCTTTAAAATCCTTAAAATATTAGTTTTCGATATTCCAGATTCAAAAGAAATTCTTCTAGAAGATTCATGAGGATTCATTGCAACTGCTGCTAGTACTGCGATTTCATTATTTTCGCCAGTCACAGTTGTTCGGCGTTTTCTTTTCTTCTCCTGTATATTTCCATTTTCCTTAAAATAATTTACAACACGATAAAATGTAGCCCGCGATGGAGTATTTCTTTCAGGAAATCGTTCAGCATATAAAGCAATAGACCCAGTCACACTTCTTCAACATTCACCATAAATCCAAATCATTTCAACTACTTACTACATTTTAGATTGTAATAATTGCTAACTATTATCAAAAGAAGCAACAAACACTAAACAAGTTAATAAATTGTATTGATATTACAAATAAGTAAACACTATCCCATTAAAACGTAGCAAGACCTAAAACAATTATTTGTGTATTTAGAAAGAAAGAATGTTAAACAATAATTATGAGATATGAATGAACGATCTTCATTTTGTTTCGGCTATCAAAGCATGCTCGACAAAAGAGGAAATTTTCTTCTTCATGTAAGCATAAAGCTAAGGCAGAAACAGGCTATTATAACGTCACCAAAGTTAAATTGTAATATCAGGCTTAGAAACACACTACTCACGCCTTGTCATAAGTGTCATGCCACATCATACCAAGTAAAATGATAGTTCGCATATTTTAAGGGTGATGTAGGTTTATGTGATAGCACGTAAACACAAGTGACGTGATAGTAGTCTGGTTACGCCTTAAAAGCGCAAAATAAGAAAGCTTTGCGATTTAAGCTGAATTTAGGAATTAGTTATTTCGCGAGCGGCTGTAGAAAATAATTTTATTACTCCGTGTTTCGATAATAGTACATTACTTTTTTTGTACTCAAATGTCTAGATATTTCTTTTAATAATATTTTTAATTTGAGAATCTTGTTTTAAATTTTAAGGTAGTCATAGATTTGAAAATAAATAGGCAATTAACCTTTAGCTCATTTAATTATAAGTCGAAAAGAAGTTGATTAATTAAATATTCTTTTTTAATTAAATACTTTTGTCTAACTTACTTGTATGTTAGTATGTTTGGGTCAAATCTCGCAAGTGACTTTTTTAAAAATTCTGGGTTTAGGTGTGTATTTTCTATTTTTCAGTTCAGTAGTTTAAAATTTTTTTTTTTAATTGTAATAAATATATTTTGAAATTGTACTCGGAGAAAAAAATTTTTTAGCAAAATTTATTAGTTTTTTTCCGTTGAAAAAAATCTGTAATAAAAAATATACATTTTCATTAAAAAAATCAAAGTTGCCCTGGAAATGACCTTGATATCAAGGTCAAGGTCATTAACAAATATAGCCATTTTGTTTCTCCTTTGACACCAAACAACTTTTATCTGAAAAGTTTTTGTTCTATAACGCGTAGTTATTGAGATATACGGATGTCTCAAGTTAAATGGACCACCATTTAAAAATCGGTAATGGGCAGGTGCGCATTTATAACCAAAAACCCTGTATATTATTCACCGTTAATAATTATGTACAAATAAATTACTTATTAAACAATGTGTGTATAGTAGTTGTAAAGTTAGGTCAAAATAAAACAAATAAAATTATTTAAATATGTATGAAGAGATATGATTTTTCTTATCGAAGTAATAAGACATTTTACTTCCCTCGTAAGAGGGAAGTGCTGTAATCGTGAAAAAATCACCCTGCCAGATTTTTACAGATCTTCACGTTTTAGTGTTCATAGATACCAAAAAACATATTTTCTCAGTTCCGTCGGTCTGTCGCAGCATAGCTTCAGTTCTATTTCGGTCAAAAATTAAAGGTGGTGTGAGGATGACCTGATAACATGTCAACGAATCTAATCGTCAAAAATCGCCCTTCTAGGATTTTACAGATCTTCACCTTTTAGGATAATTAAATGCCAAAAAACATATTTTCTTAATTCTGTCGGTCGGTCTGTATGTCGCCTTGTCTGCCTCCGTCAGTTAGCGCTATAGCTAAAAAATTAGTGACCGGATTGATTTAAAATTTGTGTCAAAATTTAAAAAAATATACATCCAATTTACTTCAAGTTTTGCACAAAAATAAGTGTTACATAGTAATATATTTTGGTACGAATCAAAGATAACAAAACAAATTTTTTTGTTTATCGTTAATAAATCTATATTGTTCGTATTTTTAATGATTCGTCTATTTTATTTAATCATCTTTTTTTTCTGTTTCTTAAAGTTTCGTATATCTTTAGCATGTTTTGTTTTCTAAAAATTCTTCCAGTTTTGTTAGGGTTTGCGGTGCTTTTTACATAATATGGTAAGATTACTTGTTGCCTTCACAGTTCATAATCTTTAATATTCATTGTTCGGGAGTTCCGTTTATTAATAGTTTTCTCTATGGTGCGTTTTGTGTACCCATTATTTCTTATTTTTTAAAGCAAAAGATTTTGTACTATATTATATTGTCTCTCTTTTATATCAGTTAATCGCATGGATCTTGCATTTGTGCTGGATGATGGTATGATCTTGCATTTGAATATGAAGGACTAAAAATTAGAATCACAAGCTGTCAAATCTAAGCGCTTTCACCAAGGGTTGCACATTCAAATCTTGCCTTTTATAAACTTAAGTAAAAGTTTTTTTGCTTTAAGGATTGATCGTACGAAATAGTAACGGTATGTTGACTTATAAAGTGACATCATAGAAAATACCATAACAATCTATTTTAGTTTGTTGAAATTTTCTCCTGCTACCTTATACATTTTTCTTCGGACATGAATTCGGAATTAACAACAATAACCTGTTATCTTTGCATGCATTGGTATGATCTTCAGTCGTTCTGCTACGGGGAATATATAATTTGTGGGAAGTCGGACCCAGATCGGCAAGCTTTAGGGGTTGAATTTGGATTAAATGAAATACATTCTAAACCTTTAATAAACATCTTAAGATTGTGTTATTAAATTTGTTTACCTCAACAAAAACTCTTTTATTAAGATGCCAAGGTCGAAATTCTATAAGTTTTCTTAGATTTGTTTCGAAAAAATGCAGCCCACATGCAAAGAATATTTACAGAAACTATGAAGGGATGTTTAGATATTTATTTTTTTAGAGCTCAGGAATACAACAATGCTGCTACCAAAACTGGGTGTAATGCCTAAAACAGTGTTTGAGATAAAATAAGTTTTTAACCCACTAGTCGTCCGTGGGGAAAACGTTATATATATTTTTAAGTCTTAAATTTGGCGTTAAATTCAGTGGGGAATCCTTTATAATTAAAATTGTGTAATTACGTCAGAAATCTTAAAAATAGGAATTTTGAGTATTTGGAATGTTTAATAAAATATAACGCCCAATTATTAAACATTCTTTTTTCATAGGTGGCCTTGCTAAATACTTGTGACTTATTAAGGGTGAACTGCACGCAGTAATGTGGATCATTTGCAAGCCTTCCGCCGCTGCAATATTATGTTAAAACTATAAGAGATATGTAACAGCTTCAATGTGATTTTAATAGGGAAATATGTATAGTTGGGCGCTAAATGCGAATTTTTATGAAAAAATCAAATCTAGAATTATAAAATAAAAGTAGATTTGTCCATTTTCGACCATTCTTTGACCACTTTTTGACGCACATGCCTTCTCATATAATTTTTTTTTTCCACAAAATGGCTCTTTACTGCCTTACATTGATCCTTTGTCTACGTAACTGCAAAATTTGAAATGGTAAATCGTACTCATGTCTTTGTATTTCTGCAGCGCGTGAACCCATTTTTAACCGAAATGTAATTTAAATTACCTAGACATAACACATTTTTTTAAGGTCGGACGTGCAGGAAGTTTTTTTTAATGCGTAGGTACCTTTTCATCTTACTTTTAACTCGACTAGACCTTGTCGCTGGTTTTTAACTTTTTGCGTGCAGTTCTCCTTTAAAAATGTCCATTCAAGCTACCGATACCTCGTGATCGGCAGGTTGGGGATGACTGTGTAAACCTTTATGGCTTACGGTTTTTCGCATGCATTCTATTGTTATGTGTTTGGGAACAATACAAAAATATACTACTTGTTTGTATAATTTTATTTTATTTCTTCATTTATTTTCATCAAGTAGTTAGAAATAAAATAAACAGATAGTTAACATGTTGATAAAATTAAACTTAGAAATGAATCTACAGAAACTGTATTAATGTCCCCCCTATTATGCGATTTTATATTTTTGTATTAACTTGGAATACGATACAGAAAAAAAAAATAATCTAGTGTAAATATTTACTTAAATCAACTTAAGAAGTTGGTTTTTATTTATTTCTTATCAAGGAAAAAAATATATTTGTGTCCAAGTCCTTAAATCTGGTTTAGAGAAAATTGAAATGTGCATAGATACTGAGAGACGCAGTAAAAGAACAATAAAAGGAAACAAACTTAAGAACTGTCTGCTAATGCCGGATATGCTTTACTAGAAGAAGTTCCTAGATACATTTTTTAATATATTGATCGGTTAATACAAGAAATACCATGAAGATATTCTTCGTGGAAAATATTTCAGGTACAGTTAAGAAGAGTATGCATTTAGAATTTGTAATGCTGGTCTTCGAAAAAATTAAAATTTGCTATAGAATGGCTAATCCGTATATGATTAATACAAAAATAAAAAAAATATACGGGCTATGATACTGATTTGCAGATTAAAGAAGTTCGTCTATAGAAAAAGTTTTTTAGCTTTTTTAGACTGGCAACTTTTAAATTACATTTTACTAAAAAAAGCTTTGTAGCTTTGTGCTATAGCCCATGTAAAATATCTTTGACTAAAAAGAAAACACATCCTGATATTAAAAAAAACTTGACCAGTCTAGCCACGCGAGAGAACTCGGCGGCAACAAAATTCAAAGATAACCGTCGGTCATTTATTGGTCGATGCGGTAGCCAATCAAAAACTTGTTAATCGTTCACCTACGGAACGTGACGTCAGAACAGTTTTAGAAGTAAGCACTTTGTTCTTTCTAGGAGTTGTTGGCTCTGTACTGAACAGGAGTTTGGCTTTACGCGCCTCGGGCCTTGGATGCTCTAAGACCGCCACTGACTTAACATCTGAAGTTACTTTTTTCTTATTTCTATTTCCTTATACATCAGAAAAAATTACTCAAAGCCAATCACAATTATGTTTCAAGCAAGAAACTTTATGAAGGACACATTTCTGATAAAAAAAAACAAAATTGTTTTTTACTCATGTAAATCAATAGGCAGCACACTGCATATTAGAGAGAAAGAAATGTTAATTATTTAGGCATTTAATTACAGATATTAATTCCGTACTTATACAAATTGTTGAGTCAATGAGCCACAATTCATAGATTAACTAACAACAGAAAATATGTTAATAAAAATAAAAAATATATATTTTAATAATGTAGAATAAAATATTTCAAATCAAAACTAATATATTTCCTATAACCCACATTTTCAATTTCATTTTTTTTGTTTTGTAGTAAAGCTGATATTCTCGTTCTTCGATTGGGAGTATAGACTAAGTCATATAATAAAGGTTGAAATGTATAAAATATAATTTGTCTACGAGTCTACAAAAAGAACATTTTTCGGACCCATTTTAGTGTAAAAATTAGGTAAATTTCCTTTACCCGGAACTTCCCTCGTTATGACTTTTTTCCATGTGTTACGAATAGTGAAGTGTGACCCAATTTAGTTCAGTACATAGTCACAATATATATGTGTTACATATACTGTCTTCATTTTTATTGGGAGCCATTTTGCTTCATCATATTGGATTCCCATCAATATTATACCATTTTCTTTCTACCTATGCCACACTTGACTTTTGAGCATAATTTAAAATAAATTCAATAAGTAGTTTTTACATTGACACATACCGCCATTTTGCTACGTCATGTTGAATTGATCCGCAGATATTCCCTAACCCCAAATAATACACCACCTTAACAACAAGAAGATCGTTAACGAAAATCATTTAGAAATTTATATCTGGGAAATATCTGTGAACCAACGAAGTAGGTAAAGGCTGATAATGTGGGTTTCATGTAGGATATAAAATCTATATATGTATCCTGAGAATGCGAACATTAAAGTTGCGAAACGTCGACAATTTAAACCTAAGACTTTTTTTACTGGATCCTAACCCCAAATAATACACCACTCTGACTTTAAAATAAGAGGCTCCTTATCGAAAACTATTTAGGAACTTAATATCTGGAAAATATCTGCGCACCAACTTAGTAGGTAAAGACTGGTAATATGAGTTTCATGCAGGATATAGAATCTATATGTGTCCTGAGGATGCAACAATGTTGCGAAACGTGGACAATTTAAAAAAAGGTCTCTTGTTCCTTTACTGGATCCTAACCCCCAAATAATAGATCACTCTAACATAAGAACAAAAAGATCGTTAACCAAAAACCATAGAAACTTAATATCTGGGAAATATCTGCGGACCAACGGAGTTGGTAAAGACTGATAATATTGGGTTCATTCAGGATATTGAATTTATATATGTCCTGAGGATGCAACAATAAAGTTGCGAAACGTCGACTATTTGAAAATAGGCTCTAGTTTTTCTACTGGATCCTAACCCCAAATAATACACCCATCTATCAAGCGAAAACGATTTAGAAATATAATATCTAGAAAATATATGCGGACCAACGCAGTAGGTAAAGTCTGATAATATGGCTTTTATGCAGGATATAGGATCTATATATGTGTCCTGAGGATGCAACATTGAAGTTGCGAAACGTCGACAATTTAAAAATAGACTTACTTTTTTACTGGATCTTAACCTTAAATAATATACCACTCTAACAAAATTCTTTCAACATTATCCCGTCATATTAGATTTTTTCCAAAATAGTACCAGGTCACCCTTATATAAACCATAATTTTTGGACCAAATTTGAAGTCAATCGAATAAGTAATATTTAAGCCATGTCGCGAACTGACAAATTGACCGACATACGGACCTATGGAATTGATAAAACATGTTTTCTGGCATCTAGAGACGTTAAAGCGTGAAGATGTATAAAACCTGAGAGGGTGATTTTTTCAAGATTACAAAAATTTTGTTTGGCCGCAATTTTGTTCCGCCATCTTGAATTAACACACTTTTACTAGTTGAGCCCTATACTACAATTAGTTATGACACACAATTGGAAATCAACCTATTAAGTAGTTTTATCAGGCTGAATTTTTAAATATTTTATTATACCGCCATTTTGTTCCGCCATCATGGATTCGTACCAAAATTTTACTAGTTAATTCCAACATAATACTTGATATTTATGCACAATTTGAAATAAATTGGATAAGTAAATTTTTCATAATATTTTTTTAACATTTCACTAAGCCACCATTTTGTTTTGCATTCTGGATTTTTACCAAAATATTACCAGATTATCCCCAGATAACTCTTAATTTTTGGACAAAATTTGAAGTCAACCGAGTTAGTTCTTAATCTATGCCGCGAACTGACAGACAGGCAGATAGACCAACAGACGGGCCGACGGAATTGATAAAACATATTTTTTGGGTCGCTAAGACGTGAAGATATTCTACCGCCATTTTGTTCCATCATCTTGAATTAGTAGCAACATTTTACTACTTGAACCCTATACTACAATTAGCTATGGAACACAATTTGAAATCAATCCACTAAGTAGCTTTTCAGGCTGAATTTTTAAATATTTTATTAAGCCGCCATTTTGTTCCGCGATCCTGGATTCGTACTAAAATTTTATCAATTTATTCCAACGTAATACCTTGTTGGTTGTGCAAAATTTGAGATAAATTGGATAAGTAGTTTTTTAATAATATTTATTTAACATTTCACTAGGCTGTCATTTTGGATATTTACCAAAATATTACCAGGTCATCCCCATATGACTCTTAATTTTTTATAGAAATTTGACATCAATCGGGTGAGTAGTCTTGAAGCTATGCCGCGAACTGACAGACAGACAGGCAGATGAATAGACGGACCGACGCAATTGATAAAACATATTTTTTTGGCATCTAGGGACACTAAAACCTAAAGATGTGGAAAACCTGAGAGGGTGACTTTTTCGCGATTACAAACATTTTATTAGGCCGCCATTTTGTTCGGCTTTCTTGAATTAGTACTACAATTTTGTTAGTTGATCCCTATACTATAATTAGTGCATTAAGCAGTTTCTTAAAGCTGAATTTTTAAATATTTTAATAAGTCGCCATTTTGTTCCGCTATCTTGGATTTGTACTAAAAATTTATCAGTTGATTCTAAGATAATACTTGATGTATCTGCCAAATTTGAGATTAATTGGATAAGCAGTTTTTTAATAATTTTTTGAACATTTCACTAGGCCGCCATTTTATTTCGTCGTATTGGATTTTTACCAAAATGCTACCAGGTCATCCATTTGAAGTCAATCGGGAAAGCAGTTTTTTAGCTACGACGCGAACAGACAGACCGACAGACAGGCAGACGGACAGACAGACTGACAGACAGATAGACAGACAAACAGGCAGACAGGCAGACAGACAGACAGTCAGACCGACGGAATTGAGAAAACATGTTTTTCGTCATCTAGGGACCCTGAACGTGAAGATCTGAAAAAATCTCGGATAGTGATTTTCTCACGATTACAATAGTTCCGTTTTACGAGGCAAGTAAAAATCTTAATTTAAAGCACTATTTCAAAAAGTGTTTTACTTTTCGCACTAGTGTGAAAAATGTCACTTTTCGTACGCAGAATAATTATGTTTTATATACTTAAACCTGTATAACTACGTCATGACACGTTCTGGATTCCCAGTTAAGAAGCGAGCAGATTTACTAAAAAATTCAAATTATATAATGTGTATATGTTTATTCAAATATCAGTGACGCTCCTTTATTCAAAGCGTTACTAAAACTGGCGTCAACCTAGTTAATCATACTTTTAGTAAAACTCTCATGGCTCGTTTTACGTCTGATTCTTAATTAAATAATGAATTAAACAAAAAGGTGTTTACCTAATATTTTCGTCCAATCCTTTTATTCTTGTTTGTCTCTATTTCTTAATCGATTGCTTTTTATGTCAACAAATAAAGTTTATTTTAATTATTGTGTTTATATTATATTTGACTCTACAAAATATGGTATTCTTATTTATGCATATATAGAGTATAGTATTATTATCTAAGTAAAGGGGATCAGTAAATATAGCAGTGCTTTATCTAGCCACCACATATAAACTAATCATGTCTATGTTACGTACTAACCTAAATTTAGAAAAAATAAATATCTTGATTCTTTTTATTCTTTGCAATATTATTTTAATACATATTACTATACTATATTAAATATTTTTTAAACATAAGCCCATTATAATGATTACTAGTCACTACGTACTTTTGTTAACGTAGAAAAAGACAGCATAGCAATATTTTATAGTTCTCTTCTAAATAGTTCGTAATAAATAATAATAAAATAAAAAACTTTTATTGCAGAGCAGTAAACGCATCCAATTTAAATATTTTTAATTGGTCGTTTTCTTTATTGTTTATATTGTTTTAAATCGACTAGCAAGGTTAAAAGTCTGTAATTATAAATTATAGGTGAACCGCTCAATAGTCAATATTGTATCTGAACATAGTTGAATTTTCTATATCTTCTGTTTAGGTAGGTTTACATTAATATATTAAAATAAAAGAACATTTTCATATAGGGACAATGTATATGGGATACCTGACTTAAATATAAATCGTAACAATAACATAAGATTTTTCAGAAAAAATCAGTAAGCAATTATTATATTACAAACAGGTTGACTGTTTGTAGTCAACGACTGATGGGTGAATTTTGATGCGTTTTTGGCAGACACCCGTTACGAGGGTATACAAGGATGAAAAACAATTGATAGCGAAGGTTGCCTAGAAAATTCATGGCTACAGAAATAACTATTTTATGTGTAAGAAATATTTTTGTGTGATTTTCTCATAAAAACGTGTAGGTGCCTAGAAATCTGGCACGATCGGTAGATCACATATCAACTTTTCTTGATTATAAAAAATTAAATAGTGAGTCAGTTTAATACTTTTGTCGTTTCCACTAACTTTGAAAACTTAGAAAAAAACTATTCGATGGAGGAGGCATATATCACATAGGTACTAAATGGGTTTCTCAAAAATTTTTATTAACTGTGTTATACGTCGAAAAGTGGAGATGTTTTCTTTTTATTAAAGATTTCAATAATTATATTGGTTTTTCTCAAAGGGGAAACGTCTTATGAAAACGTGACCCTTTTGCATCAATTTGCTCAGAGTTACCTTTAAACCTTAACACAATTTTTTTTTAATTTCACAGTTCTCATCAGTGAAGGATTGTGAAACGGTTAAGCTGTTTAGGAGAGCATGTACCAAATATGTTAAGGAAACTATTGGCACTTAGAAATCACCAGTCAATTTATTCTTTTAATGGCTATTAATAAATTATTATTATTATTATTATTATTATTACTATTATGACTTGTTGTCTCACAGTATTCCTGTGATTGTATTTTATACTGACGGGATTATACCAAGTCAGTACAAAAAATAAAAATAAAAAAAGGAAATGGAAAAAAAAACAACTATTGTGTATTAAGAAATGATCTAACTATGCTACATGTTTTCAAAATGACCGATTTCTGGATGTTCCTGTGAATGTCTGTATTAACTCCTAATTGAGCCAAATGCGGCGTAAACGTTGTTGGGGTGAGACCTGTTACTGATATGACGAGAGCAACAATGATGACTCTTTCCTGTTTCCACAGCCTTTTTACTTCCATTGCCAAGTCGGTGTATTTGACGATCTTCTCACTGTATTTCGCTTGGATGTTCTCGTCGTTGGGGACAGCCATGTCAATTAAATAAATGATTTTCTCTTTTTTGGACTGAAAGGTGATATCGGGTCTATTTGCGGGGATTGTTTTATCTGTGTGGATGTCAATGTCCCAGTAGAGCTTGTAGTCTTCGTTTTCAAGTATAGATGTTGGTGTATAATGGTAGTAAGGGTCTGTGTTCTCCGTTAGTTTGTATGTTGTGGCTAATGCTTGATGAACGACCTTCGCTGCTGAGTTGCGTCTCGCGGTGTATTCAGTTCCGGCCATTATTCTACATCCACTCGTTTTGTGATCGATCGTTTCTCTCTGCTGGTGACATCTCCTACACCTCCCGTCTTCAATGGTTGCGTCCTTGATGATATGCTTTCGGTAGTTTCTGGTTGCTATGACTTTATCCTGGATGACAAGCAGGAAGCCTTCTGTTTCAGGGATCAGCTGCCCTTCTTGTAATCACGTATATGAAAGCTTTTTATGTATATGGTCTTGCTTTATGTGGTATCTGTGTCTTCCTGGAAGTGTTTTTTCAGACCAGGTGTTCATCTTTTCTAGTCGTAATTGGATGTGACTGTGTGCGTCTGCTGCGTGGCTCGTTTGAGACAGGTCGAGCGGTGTATAATTCTTGTCTGCCTTCACTATTGCCTTGTGGAGGTTAGTTTGTTTGTTGTGGAAGAATTTTCTGAGTTCGTAAATTTGTTTTTTATTTAGCGATTGCATATCTATAATTCCCCTTCCTCCTTCTTTTCTCTCGATGGTGAGTCTTTCCTTGCATGCGTTGGGATGTAACTTCCTGTGTTTAGTGAATTCAGAGCGTATGAGAATGTGAATGTTTTCTATGTCTGTGTGTGACCATTTAATGATACCAAACGAATATGTAAGAATAGGTATGGCGAAGGTGTTAATAGGTTTAGTTAGATTTCTGGAATTCAGTTTTGTTTTTAGTAGCTTTGTGAGTCTGGTTTTAAATTCCGTCTTGAGCTCTAATTTGATATGAGTGTGGTTAATTTTGGTGCTTTGATGGAAGCCTAGGTATCTGTACGTTTCTTCTTTGAGCATGTTATCTATAGTTTCATTGTTGATTTTTTCCCCCGTAGGGTAGTCTTTTCACTGTCCCTTGTTGATATGAAGTAGCTTGCATTTACTTATACCAAATTCCATGTTGATGTCCAGGGTAAACGTTTCTGTGATTTTAAGGAGTTCCTTTAGCTGTGCCTTTGTGCTTGCATATAATTTTATGTCATCCATGTACAAGAGATGGTTTATTTTGTGTAGGTTATTTTTTTGGTATTTAATTTGGAATCCGAAGTTTGTGTTATTCAGTGTGTTTGAGAGTGGATTGAGACAGAGGCAGAACCACAAAGCGCTGAGTGAATCTCCCTGGAACATACCTCGTCTGATGTAGAACTCTTCTGTTTCGATGTGCTCTTTTTGTGTTCTCAAGTTGATTTTAGTTTTCCACGTACTCATGATTTGCGTAAGAAATTGCCTGATGTTTTTATTGACTTTATATAATTCTAGTACTCTGGTTAGCCAACTGTGGGGTATCGAATCAAAGGCTTTTTTATATTCTATGTAACCAGTATGAAGGTTTCTATAATTTTTCCTGGTTTGTTCCATGATGACGCTGTCTATAATGAGCTGCTCCTTGCATCCTTGGCTGTTTTTCATGCACCCTTTCTGTTCTTCCGTTAGAATGTTTTTGTTTGCTAGATGTTGTTCTATTCTCCTGGTAATTGTGGCTGTGATGATCTTATATAGGGTTGGAAGGCACGTAATAGGTCGGTAATTTGACGGGTCCTTATTGTCTGAATTTTTGGGTTTAAGGTATGTTATTCCTTGGGTGAGAAAATTGGGGAGTGTGCTAGGTTTTAAAATAATTTCATTAATTTGGCAAGTGAGAGCGTCATGTGTGAAGGTACTGTTTGTACCAGAAGTTATGAATGTTATCTATTCCAGGACATCTCCAGTTATGCGTGTATTTGATTGTTTCTGCAACTTCTTGTGTTGTCATTGCAAAGTCCTTTTGTTCCTCTAAGCACTTGTGTCTATCTTCTTCCGCTTTAATCCATGAAGCGTTATTATTGTGTAGTTTCGGTACTGACCAAATACTTTTCCAGTATTTTGCAATCTCTTGTTTGGTCGGTGGTTCTATTACTCGTGCCTCCTCATTGCTCATGATTTTTTGGTAGAACTGTTTTTCGCTTCTTCGAAACAGGTTGTTAGCGTCCTTTCTTTCATTTGATTCTTTGTATCTTCGGAGTCTTGCGGCATACACAGATAATTTTTGCTTCAGAGTGTCAAGGATTTCTGTAAGCGTGTAATCAGGAGATGCAGATTTAATTTTCTCTATACTTTGTGTAATACGTTTTGACTTGCTGCCGTTCATGGATTGGGTAAGATGTCCCAATTCTTTTTTAATTTTGTTAATTTTGTTTTCGATCCTTATCTGCCATTTGAATTTTAGTTTTATGTTGTTGATGTTTCTGTGTCGTGGCGGGAGTTTCTGATTGCTCTGTGTTATCGTGGTTATAGCTGCTGCGTAGATCATTGTATGAATGTCCTCAATTGTGCTCGCATTCGTTATGTACTCGGGAATTGTGTTGGTTGATGGTCTTTAGGATTTTATGTGTGTCCCTTTTGAAGATTACACGAGGAATAGGATCTCTTGTTGTAGGATCGGAGCCTGACCATTTGGTTAGTTGTGACTTCATATCTACTTTGATTGCTTGTGTGAGAGACGATCCGAGGTGTAGCTGTGTGTATGGTGCTTTGGGCGAGTGATTCACTAGTCCTGTGTGCTGTATGGTGCTTGTCATCTGTCGTGGGTTATTGATGGGTGCTTCACCCCTCCTGAGCATTGAGTGAGGTTGCAGATCCTCTTGCACAAAGTTGGGCTGGTTTGTATGTGGGATCGGTTCGGCATCTGCCCCACTGTCCTCAATGTTTGGTTGATGAATGTTTAGTTCAGCAGCTACCATAGCTTTGATCTTTTTCAATGCGAATGGGGTGAGTTTACTGGTCTTAGTGATGACTCTTTTTTGATCTATTACTCTCTGTTCTGTGATAAGTGATTTGTATTCTGGATATTGTGCTATGAAAAGTGTATGCAGTTTATGTCCGTATCCTGATGAAATTGTCTCAAGTTTGGTAGCGGTTTAGTAGCAATGCATCACCGTTCGATTCATTTCATCTGTCCATTTTAACCTCTTCTTGGTTTACCTGCCTTGATAGTTGCAGGTAGTCGTTGCGATATATCCGCTGTTGTAATGGGCTCAAGTTGCTGTGTTTGGTTAGCATCTGTGTCAGATTTATTTGTGTATCCATTTGGGCAGCGCATGATCGGTTCGCTCGATTCTGTAATGCGGCTCATGCGTTGCCGTGTCTTTCCCGCTTTGGTGGTGCCAGCTTAGCCGGCAAAACACTTTTGGTGGGTCTATTTTCCTTTGCCTGGTCGTGATCGTTTCGGTCGAGCTGTCCTTTGCCGCAGCGTCCTCGACCGTTACGCTGCTCGCCCGATGCTTTGTTGTTTGGATTGATGTTTTGTGGTGTTAGAAGCTCAAAGTGTCCCGACATTGGATCGCCTGTTAGTAGAAGGTAGATCATTTTATTGTGTGTGTGTGTTTGTTTGCCTATTATTGTTGGTCTCTCTTTAATGCACATCTGTTTTGTTCTTGTTGTTCTTGGTTTTGAGAAAATATGGAAGATGTGCTTCTGGGTTTCCGAGAGAGCAAATATTTCTAGGCTCGTTCCGTATGTAGTGGTTTTGCTCATGAAATAGTTGTCAAAGTCCTTCATGTCGTCGTCGTGAAATAACGAGAATATCTGAAGTTCCGACCAGTTTTATCGTAGGTATTTCAATGCGTCTTCTCGAAGTTTGGTATGATTGTTTTGATGGCCGTATATGTGCAAGCTGACTGATCCGAACAGACAATTTCCGTCTCTAACAATGTCGGCTCTGATGAAATTCTCGGGAATAGGTTCGGCTGTAGCAGTTTTTTCGGAAAAGGCCCGCCTGTTCAGCGTTTCGCCGCCACCGTCCCGCATGGTGTCACCTTCAGCAGTGGCTCCAAAGGTGCCCTGGCGATCCCCAGGAAGCGGCTCTTTTCCGAGGCTCGATGCTTTCTCCATTTTCATGGGTGTGCCACCATTTGACCCTGGTGGTCCAGGTAACTCGTGTCCGTGGAGGCGTCACTCCCCAAGCAACTTAACCGAGATTAGTTGCTCCGTGCGGTTTCAAAGGTTAGGAGGGGTTTAGGGTGGCTAGGGTGTGGGAAGGGCAAGGATATTGGGTATTTAGGACAGCGGACAGCTGGACGTCGCTGACAATACGGACTACGAAATTACCGTAGCGTTCTCAATACTGCTGGATGCAGTACCCAGACGGTCAGACTTATTTATTATTATTATTATTATCTACTGGGGCAAAAGCGATTACGCAGATACGAAATCATAAAATCGGCCAAAATGATTTCGTGTACGCTATGTTAAAAAATTTCCCAAAACTCAGCCTTTACACCCATCGGCCTAAATTGTATACCAATCTTTAAACACGTTTCATCTAAACATCGCTTAGATGATACAGGACCGAGCGTGAAACACAAATTCTAAATAGATCGGCTTGAATAAGTTAAAACGCGATTTTGGCGTCCTGGTTTTTTAACTCCTGTGGGGTACTTTCAAGCCCCTTGAATTATTTCGGCTCGAAGTTAGTGTTTCCGCTTTCCCGCTATTTGCAATATACGCATCTTAAATTTGCTATCGAACATCAATCTTAACTCGTCTAAGATTCTCCGGTTTCGGCCCCGCAAAATGACTCCAATATTACACCATTGTTTATAACTTTTTTAATTTTAGCATCTTTTTGCTATTTTTGCGATGACTGACGTCCATTTTACTTATCAGTAGCATCAGTATTTGGTAAAATTGTCTGAAATTTTTTTTCGCCACCTTTTGGACTATTGCACCTTAAACTGACACTTTTATTGCAGTTGAAGAAGAAATTATTAAAATTACCTGATTTAAAATAGAAAGATTATCTTGATATGGTTTTTTATGCTTGTAATACTGTCTCAGGTCTGTCGAAAGTGCCCGAATTTTTCCAAAATCATGTATCTGAGAAGGTCAATCAGGAGCAGCGTTCATTTCGTAATTTCCGGTAATAGCGACGAATAGAAATACACAATGTTGACTTTTGTTTCTTCTTTTTTTTAGTCGTCAAATTTATGCAGATTTCTTATTCTGACTAAAACCACCCATCGCAAAAATCACTTTTTCTACACCAATGTGTAGAAGACTAATCTTTTTGAACTTATATTATTATATTAACACGTTAGGAGAGGGTTAAATATCTAACAAATAACATTAAAGCAGAATGTGAAGGCGAATGCCACTATATAAAGTAAATAGTCATACTTATTTATAAGTATTATGTAACAAAGCCTTTAGGTATCAATAAAAATATGGAGGTTTTGAGAGTAAATAAATTATTATTTAATTCAAACTAAAAACACTTTAAATGTTCATTCAAACCATTTGTTTGTAATTCATTAAAACTCAGCATTACTATATTATTGAATAGGAAAGGTAAACAGTTTGTTTATGCAATTAAAAATGTTTAAGAGGCAAAAGTAACATAAATCAATATTTTAATTTAGCTTTATTATACCTTCTACATTTATTACAAATAAAATCCCTTCGATAGAAATTATATTAATAATAAAAAATCTGACAATATGGTTAAAGAAAAAATATAGTAATTACCAAGGCCCTTAAAGAAAGTGTTGATCAAGTGCGTACTAAACATCTGATTTAAATAAAGCGAGTTCAATGCACTTTTAACGTTGGATTATTATATTATATACTTAGGTACTTAGATATACTTAGGTACTGAAATGCCTAATTTTTAAAACAGTTATTTTTTCTTTCTTGGTTCCATCACTTTATTCGGATATTTAATCATTTTTATCTACCTGATTCATAAGAATATGACTTGTTTAAGTATAACAAACTATATTTTAAAAATTTGCTCTCTCTAAATATTAAAATTATTAAATTCGTTCATAAAGTTTTTAAATAAAGTTATTGGCATAAAATCTTAAGCAAGAGT
The DNA here is from genome assembly GCA_030620095.1 of Kuschelorhynchus macadamiae. Taxonomy (NCBI): domain Eukaryota; kingdom Metazoa; phylum Arthropoda; class Insecta; order Coleoptera; family Curculionidae; genus Kuschelorhynchus; species Kuschelorhynchus macadamiae. The sequence continues at coordinate 810,881 of JAUTXW010004897.1, read as the reverse complement.
GTCATTTTCCTTTTGTTTGTAAAACTCTAAATCAAATTGATGGAAACTCTAGGATTTTGCAGCAAATTAAATATATTCTATAGAACATCACAAGTCTGTGTAGTGTGTATTATAGGTATGATCTATTTACTGTAGCATTAATTTGTTTCTAAATATTTCTTATCTTTATTACACTATATGATATTTTTACAAAAAGAAACTAGAAAATTTGCTAATAAATAAGAGATATTAGGTTTTACAAAAACTGGCAGTTGAATATATTTAAATTTTGATGATTGTCGAAGAGTTTTTAAGTTAAAGCCGTTAAATAATGTTACTTAATTACCTAAGCCTCTATCTCAATCGATTCAACGCAAGAGCAGCAATATTATCCTTACATTTATATCAGACATATTAGGTTTTAAATACGTAATTTCTAGTAGCTGGTTAGTAGTTTATTTTACAGTTAACTTATCTTGCAAGATATCTACAGATTAGAATGTTTTTGGTCTGAAATCTTAAAAATTAAATCCAAAATACGGAAAGGCAGTCTTAATTCTAAAACATAACATTGTTCCGGATTGGACGGTATACAAATACATAGTTTCTAAATACATTTTTTCACTCAGATCACAGCTTACCGGTAACATTGGTAAAGATTGGTTAAAGGTGACAATGATATCAAAAGTAACCTAAAACCTGTCATTGTCAATTTGTTAACATTTTGAAATCTCGAACCAAACAGCATCAGAAAAAGAATGATCTAGAAAATTCTAAATGCTACGAGATGAAAAGAATTAAACCTAATAGAACATTCAGGAATGATTTATGACATAAACATGGTCATAACATGGTTGAAAATCTAAGTTTATAAGTCTAATTAACTTAAATAATAAATTGACCTAAAAGTTAACCAACTTAAAACTAGGGCTAAATTCGTTGCAGTATGTTCGTTAATAAAAAAATATCAGGTAATTATGCAGTATAGCATCACCTGGTCCAATTTGAACGACTTTTGGTACACTTAATAGATTTTGAGGCTCTGGTCATGAATTCGAAGTCATATTTTTTTGACGATGTTTCTAGGGGCACGCGGATAATCCTGATGTAAGTCTATTGTTAATTAATAGTATAACATCAGTTGGCGGATACTCGGGAACAAATTTTGAACATCAAAGAATATTAACTTGGAATAGTTAAATTGTTGATTTCGCCTTATTTAGGCTTAAAATTATAGCATTTCATTAAAATGTTTATTAACTTATTAAAGATAACTACTGCTGGGGCTGCAATATAGGAAATAATTGACATTAGCATATGGGTAATATGTAACTTAGTGAATGAGTATAATTTAGGGTCTTAAAGATTCACTAAGGATATACGATATTTTTTTTGTTCAGTAAATTTGCTACGATCTTTGAGTATATTTTTTGACTAGTTAATTTTTTAAACTTATCGGAACTTAAGAAGTTGAGTGTTTTGGAAATATATTCATCAAATACATTTGTTTACCAAAAATTCCATAACATTCAGGCAGTGGCGGCTCGCCAGGGGATGCGGGTGAAGCGCCGCTTCACCTTAATTTTCCAATCAATTTACTTAAAAATAAAAATATAAGCATTTTATAATCTATATTTTTATTATAAAAATGCAGTAGATTTTATATAAATTCACATTATTTACTTAATTATACCATTATTTCCTATCAAAACTAGTACGTTATATACTCAAAAAATAATAATGACTTAAAAACGTAGCGCGCTGAACGTTTTTTCATAAGAGCGACCCATTGAGGAATCACAATCAGCAGTAACAAATTCCCCATCAGACTCCCCCCGCCGGCTTTTGCGCTTAGATTTGTTTACGGCATTTGCTATGGCAACGCAATGGTGAATATCCATAAGCCAAATAGACATGGGATCGTGATAAACTGCAGCTGCAGGTGCTTGTTCGCTTGTTATAGAATGAATGTAAATTAGTCAGTGGCGGCTGTTCGGAGGAAGTAGGAGAAGTGCCTCTTCCGCAAAAAAAAAACCTGGCAAATTATTTTTTGACACACTTTAAAAATCAATCCAATCCAATCAATAAAAATTAATTTTCAATATTAAATCCTTTCAATATTAAATCTAATTCATTTCATTAAAAATTATCAATAATTTCAATGTTAAATTTAATGCATTCATAGTATGGCGGCTGGCCGCTCGACAGAAACCTAGAGGCAAACACAAAACGAAATGATATACTTGCGCGTATTAAGCAAACACGTATGTGCGGCCACCGTACCGGCAGCAAGTTCGTTTGTGTCGGTCCACTAACGGAAGAGCCATGTGCGAGCTCGGTAAGCTCTTTCAGCGAGAAACGAAAACAATGCCCAAAAATAATGCGTTGCTATGGCAACGAGAGTACCGCATGCACGAAGACCTCGCCTCTAGGGAGAAGAGCCGCAGTTTAACGCTTCCATTCGTATTGTACGTAAAGTAGATTGCGGCGATCGCGTTTATTCAGTATTTTATCGGCGGCCTTTTATTTTGTTCTTTGGAGGAGTGGCGCGTGTGTGTGGTTGAAAATGAATTCATTTGGGCCCGTTAGTGACATTGTTTGTAGTTTGTTAGACACTCCATTTTCCCGTTAGAAAGAAAATGTCAAAAAGGACCTTTTATTTACGAGTCGACAAATAAATGTGCTGACAATTAGTGCTAAAAAGGACACTAAACATTCTGGTAAATTCTACAATATTCATTTCCAAAATTTTTGGTTTTCTGAATTTAAGTGGCTGTGTAGCAGTGGATATTTGCAAAAAATGTTTTACATGTGGTGCCCATTTTAGACTTTGTCTGCCATACTTTTCGCTAACTAACACTTCCCCTATTTTTTTACCCACGAGCCGCCACTGAAATTAGTGCGCTCAAATCATCGGAGGCGGAATCAAATCGAAATTAACTTTAAGATATAGGTATATAACTGTTTTTTAAGAACAAAAAAATATATCTAAAATCTTATAAATTCATATTATTTATAAGTATTAAAAAACGCTCCAAAGCTGTGGATAATTAACATCATAAAAAGGTTAAAAAACACCCATTTTGGGCGTGGCACACCGAAAAATTTTGGCCTGCGCTGCAATTTTTACCTCCGGTGCTGTCCACCTAGCTATCTGCGCTTTACCCGTTCTTATATCCACGAGCCGCCACTGCATTAAGGGTCATTTCGCTAATGATTACTCCGTTATAAAATTTGTGGTTAATAAAAGTAACAACAGAGCAGATGAAGGTATAACTATGATAGGAATGAGCAAAGATCAATATATTTCTAAAACACTATACTTCTTAATTTCTGAAAACTTCGAAAAAAATAATTTTGATCAGACAGAACTTTGCTAAAAGCTAGTGAAAATATAGCTAAAGATCTTAGCATATTTACCGAACAAGAGAAATATCAAACACCGTTAATGAATCATAAAGCCCCTAAATTATATTTATTCACTGAGTTACGTAAATACTATATAAAAATTGGTTCCAGCTAGTAGGTAAAATCAACAATTTAACTATTCCAAGTAACACCAAATTGATATCCTTCGATGGTCAAATATTATGGCCGAGATTGCCGACATCTGATTGTTAGTTGAAGACCTTAAAAAAAATGTTAATCCAATTTATAAACGGGATATCACAGAAGCCTTGTCAACCTGTCTGGGTCAAAATTATTTTTAGTCTAATGAGAGGTATATAGGTGAGGAAGGTTTAATAATAGAAAGCCCTTTAAGTCCAATTTTAGCCGAAATAGTTATAGACCATATAGAAACTAAAATTCATGAGCATTCCTTCAGTAAAAATTTCTTTTATTGGTGTAGGTATGTTGTTGAGATATTAGCCTGTTTTGCTGCACCTGACAGAAAACTAAAATAATATAGATAACCTACATGAAAATATAAAATTTACAGTTAAGATAGAAAATAATAGAGAAATTAATCTCATTCAGATATTACAATACACAACACCTCTAATCCAAGGCCCATTAACTGTATTAGGTTACCTCTGTGAGCACTTATCGGGTGAGGCGGAGGTCGTGACGTCGACTGGAGGCCCGATTTTACAAGGCGGCCAGTTTATTGCTTATTTTGCTTGACGTTTTCGTTGCGATAGTTGTCAGTTGTGTTTTTCAGAGTATTTTTTTACTTCCTCAAATGAACGGTTTAAGACATTTTAGTGTCTTTAAGACAAAGGTTATTTATAAGAATGAAATACTTAAATGAACTGGCGAAGGAAAAAAAACGTAAAAAAAGAAGACATTCTGAAGTGGACCCCCACGAAAAGCTGTATAAAAAATGAAAAAATTTATTTATAAAAAATGAAAAAATTTATTAACTGAATTTTTAATTTGTTACCGTTTAAGCATATATTGTGTGCTGATTGATTTCATATTATTAAAAAAGATGTTTGGACAGTTAAATAATTGTGTTTACTGCAAAACCTATAGTTAATAAAATATGAAAAATATTTATAATATGCATAGGGTGTCCCCATAGTGTGTTCTCGATTGATATCTTGGTACCGGTTAAAAATAGAGAAGAAATTTATGGTAGACTATTAAACACTAAATCAGGAAAGTGCAAATCGTTTTGTTCTAATTTGAACCGTTTAGACTCTACCTGTTTGAATGTCAATATCTCGAAAACAATTAAACTTAGACCTATGGACAATATATGAAGTTGACGTCGAATTTTAGATAAACTTCAAAAATGTAATAAAATGTAGGGTGTGTCACATATGAAAAACTATTTATTTAAGTTGGTATATAAGCCATCCTATAAACTAATATTTATATTTTAACTTTTTCTCTATCTCTAACCATTATCACCAAAACCGAGACCACATTATTGGGAGACCTTGTATAAAAAAATATACATTTTCTAAAGTTAAACAACTATTTGTCATGATATAACTTTTTACAAGAATATTTTTTGAGACTTTCAAAATACATCATATTTTTTTCAAACACGATGCGAACTTTATGAAATGTACTCAGCACAAAATCTTGGTTAAAATTTGAACCAACATCCTTAAACATAAGTGTAAAATTATAATAATTTATATCTTGAAGGTTGCATTTTATTGTAACAAAAAATATTCAATTTTGTACAAAAAAGATTGCTATAAATGCACGCAGAAGAGATATGGACAATGCCGTACTAAAGCAAGTCGGTCGCCGAGTGACGTAGATCGCTCACACCAAGTTGGGATAGGTCAAGATCGCACAAGGCAACCTATAGAGTTAATGGGCCTTGCCTCTAATCATTCTTTTGCACATAAAATATCAGCATATACTAGCTTCGTTTATAGATTGATCTACATTCCTCTAAGTAATGAAAGTTGAAGAATTAAATGTAATTAAAAAAGTGGTTAAAAATGATTTTTATGATGAAAATCTCATAGAAATAATAGTAAAAAGAGACAATATTAAAAAGCATTACAGTTTGTATATTCTAACAATAAGTTCAGAGGAGAGAATTAAATTCATACTATAATTTATACAGGAAATATAATATCAAATGTCACTAAATTCTTTTAAAAATAAAAGTGCCACTCTTGCTTTAAAGTGCAACAAGAGCCTTGGTAGACATATTAAAAACAATAAGATGAAAACGAAAAGACAGAATAAATCCATTGTTTACAAGTTAAATTGTGGAATATGTTCTAAACGGATGTTCTAAATTAAACAAACAAGCAGCACGTTTTAAAAAAACAATCAATGAACATACATTTAGTTACAAAAAGCAAAAAGGCAATTCCAATTACTCTAAACATTTAATTCAGAAAACCATACTTTTGATGAGAAAGTCGAAATTTTAAATGTACAACGAAAAAGTAAAAAATTTATAGAAACAAGCATAGAAATAACAACACATTACCAAACGATCAATTGGACCTAAATTGTTCCCTATTTTTACTTTATTTAAGTTCAATCATGTGATGAACTCACAGTGTTGGCGAAACAATTTTCCTGTGTCCTTTGTGAAATAAATTAAGTGGACACTTTAAACAAGTGTTTTCGTTTATTTAGTTTAAATGGAGTTCCAATAAATAACGGCTAGTTCTGTTCAATAACGTTCTTAATGCTATTTTTAAACTACCCTGAATACAGAAAAATTACGTGATAATCACGTATCGTGCATACAGGATTTCTATTTATTTTATAATGTTCTTCACTGACATCTAAGGATAAAAAGCACCAATCAGTAACTTTATGAATAAAAACATATCATTGTTTATTATTTTATTGCGATTTTATTGAATATGGAATTTAAAATGTGTAAACTTTGTGGAGGACATATATCATCCTCCGCAGTAGTTCTGGAGAACGGTTGGTAAACCTACCCCAGTTGTTTTTGGAATTTTAAATCTTCTCTTCTAGAAGAGGAAATACACTCTAAATAGAATTTTTAAACCCTGGATATATGTATTTTTGTTTCACGTTACACCAACGTCAAAACAAAGATAATATGATCCTTCTCTTGAACATGTACTGCAATGCCGCAGGCAAAAAGATCCACTTCAGTAAAACGACGATTGCGATTTCGCTCTTTTTAGAGTTCATCAGGTCGTCTTTATTAGTTGGCGCCGACTTCACCGACTAACATTTTCAAGATGTATTGTTCTTCAATTTTAATGCATTTATTTCAAATCGGTTATATTTTTTTATTTTATCTTTTTTAGTTCTCTTTATACGAGTTTTATTGCAAATGTTAGATTTGACAAATAGCCACTGCTATTAGATGTAGTAACACGCTTTTTTCCGATAATATGGTTAACGTAATTTACTGCCTACATTGAGTCGCGTAAAAATTCCACCATTTTTAACATTTTTTTTTCAATATACTTGCTAGGAGATCGCTCCGGCAATATTCTCAATATCCATCGCGGAGTAGTCGATGTATATACATAAAAAATACATAGAAGTCGAATTTATAACTTTCTCGTTGTTTGAAGTCAGTTAAAAAAAATTAACATATAAATATATCATTAATGCTATTTATTTAAATGTCATATGTTGTCCAATATTTTAGAAATATCTATATACAGTAATTTTGTCCGTAATATATGGTATTTGTAGTGAAAAATGTAATGCAATTTTTCCAAAAACCTTCTCGATTAGGAAGAATGAAACGGTTTGCCCAATTCAAATATCGTGGAAAATTAGAGTTTAATATATAAAATTCAATCTGTCGAGACCGAAATTAAAATGTTCAATCTGCAAACTACAAAAAGGAAAAATTTTAAATAAAAACTTAACATGATATAGCATAACTCAATCTAAAGGGTAGATATTGGGATTAATCATTTTGGCATTTCATATCATATTTCCATTTACTAACTGAATAAACAGTCTGATGAGATATGAGTCAGTTTATTTATTTTTAATGAACCAACCATCATTTTCTTCTAAAGAAGAACATTTAGAAAGATAATATTTCCATCTCCTTTAATTTCCATGAATAATTTTATTTGTCAGTAGTGTTTAATGGTCGAGATACACGGGGGAGTTTTCTGGACATGCACGTTTCTCAAACTCCTCAATAAAAATATTTGCATTACAAGTGACAGAGAAAATATCATGTTTGCTCTTGAGGGTTGCTACTTTAAAAAAAATGCTAATGTAAGTCGTGCAACTCTAATGTCCTTCCATGGTATAACCGAATATAGAAACCGATTAAAAATTTTCATTTATTAACACGCACAAATTCATTTATACTCTTTTCATTCAGTGTGTCGCACACGGTTTCTATATTCGGTTATACCATGGAAGGACATGTTAAGTTTTTATTTAAAATTTTTCCTTTTTGTAGAACGTTATAGTTTGCAGATTGAACATTTTAATTTCGGTCTCGACAGATTGAATTTTAAATATTAAACTCTAATTTTCCACGATATTTGAATTGGGCAAACCGTTTCATTCTTCCTAATCGAGAAGCTTTTGGAAAAATTGCATTACATTTTTCACTAGAAATACCATATATTACGGACAAAATTACTGTATATAGATATTTCTAAAATATTGGACAACATATGACATTATTAAAATTTTCATTTATTAACACGCTGAACGTCCCCCACATAATTGTGTTTAACAAGGCCTTTTATTGTACCAATCATTTAAAGAGTTCGCTTAATTTAATTATGTTGAAAAAATGATACAATTTAAAAAAAACGAGATGATTACCCTTGTTATTTTTTTCTGTAGGATAGTATCCCAAAAAGTTCCTTATATTTTTTGTGATAATTCGTTTACCTAAAATGTACAGTAATAGAATTTTGAAAAGAACGTTAAATAGGAAATCGTGTTCCGATTAAAAAGTGTTATAATAAATTGTTTACCCTTTTTCCAGAATTTTCGTTAAAAGTGTGTTATCAAAAGTGAAAAATATATTGTGTTAACATTAATACGATATCTATCAAACGACAAACGTTTGTAATGTACTTAAAAAATTAAAAAAAATAAAACTGTTAAGACTAATAAAAATGTTGTAAAAAATACAGACATTATATATTAAACTGAATCGCGTTACTTCCAGATACAAAGAATGTAAAAGAGCTACACTTTTTACGTTTTACTCGCCCATAATGATTTAAAACTCATCATTACTCTGTAAATCAAAGCCCTTCTGTGGAGTCCAAAAACCCTGTTCAGCGCCGCAGAATGCCCGCAGGTCAGAAGTTCATAGATCATCCTAGCGCGGAACATACCACAATAACCAGTTCTTAATATGGAAGAAGACACTGAAGAAAATAGGGCAATAATTGTTTTTCCAGAATTTTTTTATATGTGGAGGGGTAAAATATTTTTTTACAATTTACCTAAATTGTGTATACTAAATCAATTATCCTATCCTTCATAGCAGCAAATTTATTTATAACATCCTCATAAAATGGATGGGTTGCCCTAATCTCCTCCAGAAGAACCGAAATATTGCCAAGAGAAGTAAGTCTTTCTTGAGATATTGTATTTAAATATTAAATTAGTTTTCACACATGTGAAGTAAGAAAAACTTCTTTCCACTGAAGCACTTGTCGACGGTATTGTCAAAAAAAGGGAAAACAATTTGGGGTAAAAATATATTTATTTTCATTAATTTTTTCACTTGTTTTTGCACCGATATATTCCAATTACTCTCACTGGCTAAAATAAGACCAAGCTGATTTTTAAATCGTTGACTTTTTGAAAATATTTCCCCATATAACTGTAACAAATTTTCAAACAAGCCAGTTGGAAAATTTAAACTATATTCGGAAAATTTAGCGGAACCTGCCAAACATGAAAATGTAAGTTTTTCACAGTCTTGAAATCTTAGTGTCATTTCCATTAAAATATGGTCCAATAATCATAAAAAAAGGGTTCTATACTTAGCCCTCATTTCATCAGGTGAAAGCTTAGCAAGCTCACGTTTGTAATGATTTATTTCTGTAATAGAATTTGCTTTATCGAACATGGTATTAAAAAAATGTTCATTTCTTTTTTTACAGAGCGCCTCACGACAGCGTTTTATATTGGATATGCCAATATCCGTGATTGAGAAAATGTCACTAAACACTAATGCCAGAAACGTGAATTCAAAATTGTTCATCTCACCTAAAAATTCTTTCGTAAGGCGGATTGATTTTTCATCAGATTTGTCACAGCCTTTAATAAATTCAAAGACGTATTTTAATTTATTCCAGTCTCGAACAATCACATTTATTAACTTCGAATTTGAAGTTGTAACAACACCGTAAGAAAAGTTAACACAAAACAGCCAAGCAAACTGCAAAGGAACTTACCGGTTGCAGAGAAATCCGCGAAAATAAAAGTAATCAACCACCGCAAACTGAACGACACGTGGATGTAGTGTACTGCGCCTGCAATTCACCGAGAGTGTTGTATGGCGTTGGTTAACATTATTCTTCCATGCGGTCGACGTCATCGCCTACGCCTAGTCATGGCAACATAGTAGGAAAATCGTAAACTAAACATAGCACCTCCAGCAAAGTCGAAGCGGTTTGCGCCACTGTTATAGTTGTTATAATGAAGTTCGATTGAAAGTTTTAAAAAGACATGCCGCCAACGGTCAAGTAAAATATTTATTCGAGATGTACGGTTTATTTTTTACCAATTAGGTGAACAAATGAATGTAAATCTAAAATTTTAAGAGATTTATGATAAATACAGTTAGATGTTTGCTTGTTTATTTTTCCTGGTGAAGTAGCACTACACCTACTTCACCTGAATAGCCGCCACTGACAGTTGACGGAGATCATATTTATCTGTTTTGCGGCAGTATTGTGGTGGTCCCAAAGAAGAATCTAGAGAGGCCCTCATGAATCGAGAATAATTTGGACTATCGGCTTAATCAAGATTTCTTGTTGAGAATGTGAAAGAGACAGTTTTTCCCTGTTTATCCAAAAACCTTTTATGTAACCGATAGCTCAGCACTCTGCCGCTCTCTCTACCTACTCTGAGGGTGGTGTCATCCACAACGACTGTGCACCTGATCTTTGAGAGGGCATCTGGCATGTCACTGACATATACCACAGATTGAATTGGGCAAAGGATTGAACCCAGTGGGACACTAAGCTCAAACCACTGCATACCACCCTGACGAATTTTTGCGTGCATTGTGAAATATATGACTAAATGAGTTTCAGGCTGAGTTCTGAAAAACATATCTTTGCAGCTTTTTAATGAGGAGTTCATGCGAAACACAATCCAATGTTTGGCTTAGGTCACAGAGAATAGAAGTAGAATATTGACCTCGCTCAAAGCAATCTAAAGTGTATTCTGCAAAGTGCAGAAATGTATCTACAGTGCTTTTTCGTTCCTGGAGACCGAATTGAAATGGGTTTAGTAAGAGATTGTTCTTTAGAAAAGATACTATTTATTTTTTACTATTTATGTTTTCATCCATTTCTGAAAACACTGGTAGTAAAGAGATAGGTCTAAATTTGGTTCATCATCATGGTTACGTTTCACATTTTTTATAAATTGGTGGACTGACGCCATTTTAAGAGAGTTTAGAAGTTCTCCTGATCTTGTAGATAAATTTACTCATTTTGTGAGGGACACATGGATAAGATTATTTTATTGTTTTGATTATCCACAAATCCATATCAAAGTCCTTACTGTGAGTATTTTTAAGACAGTTAATAGTATCACGGATATCATTGAAGCCCACCTCAAAAAAATTATAGTGATGATTAGTGTTAAGGTTTTCCAAATATAACATTGGATCAGCTCTGTCCCCATTTAACTGTTCCAATATAGAAGCTGAAACATTTACAAAAAAAGAACTATTATGTTGGGATTTTCGTTGCCGGTTTTTCAAGTACATAAGCAGCGTTTTTGCTCCATCATTTCCCAGATCATTTTTACAGTTTTATTTAGTTTACAGATGTCATTGAGAAAAGCGAGATGATCTCTCATAGTAGCTAGTTCGGGGGTAAACCATTTTACAGCGGACAAGTTATTTTTAAAATTTGTTGTTTTTTTTTTCACAAAGTCTCAAGAGGTGTAAAGTCAAGGTGAGCTAAATATATTTTGTTTAGACAAAAGTGGAAACGGTCTTTGACATTCATCATCAATAAACTCCCAAGAACACTGACTGAGTAGTTGGAACTCAAACTTCCTCTACCTTTGAGTAAGCCCATTATCTTTGGTATTATGAGAAGTTTTATGGGTGGTGAAATTGACGCATAAAAAATTTGATATTAATGGTCAGACAAAGCAGAATTCAGAGTATTATACTCTGAAAAGTTGAAATTTGTGAAAATATTGTCCATACAGTTTGAGTTCCTAAATTGGTTCTTATAGTTTGCTCAAAATTGAAAGTATGAAGCACTTCTAATAGATAAATATCTTAAGGATCAGAAATATTAAACTTTACATTTAAATCTCCCAACAAAACGGTTTTAGATTTCAAAGACAAAGCCAGGATTTGGTTCAGTATGTCTAAATAATAGAGATAAAGATTCCCATCGAAGGCCTATACAGTGGCGGCTCGTGGATTCAAGAACGGGTGAAGCGCAGCGTAGCTAGGTGGATAGGTGCAGGTAAAAAATAATGCCGTAGGTAAAAAATAGCGCCGCAGGCGAAACATTTTCGAGATGCCACGTCCAAAATGGCTGTTTTTTTAACCTTCCTATGAGGTTAATTATCCATAGCTTTGGAGCGTTTTTTAATGCTTAAGGGAAATAATATGAATTTATAAGATTTTAAAGACATTTTTTTGTTCTTAAAAAACAGTTACGTAGCTATATCTTAAAGTTAATTTCGATTCAATTCAATCGATGCAAAACTGCTTCCGCCTCCGTTGATCCGAACGCACTAATTTACTATAATTCTTTAACAAGCGCCTACAGCCTGCAACAGCAGTTTTATGCCGCTCCCATCTCTATTTGGCTTACGGATATTCATCATTGCGTTGCCATAGCAACAGCAAATCTAAGCGCGAAAGCCGGCGTGCGGGGAAGTCTGATGCGGAATTTGTTTCTGCTGATTGTGATTCCTCAACGTGTCACCCTTATGAAAAGGTGTTCAGCGCGCTACGTTTTTAAGTCATTATTATTTTTTGAGTATATAACGCACTAGTTTTGATAGAAAAAAATGTTATTATTAGGTAAATAATGTGAATTTATATAAAAGATACTACATTTTTATAATAAAAATGTATATATTCTTATTTTTAAGTAAATTGATTGGAAAATGTAGGTGAAGCGGCGCTAACCTCACTGTACGGGGTTTTCTATTATACGTTGCCCTCCAGTTAGAGGGTGTAATATTACAGATAGAAAAAAACTTTAAATAGGAAAGTTGTAGGTGTTTACCTGTATTATTTTCTAAGATTATTAAACACTATTCAAAAATCATTAAAAAGATGAAAAATATACAAGGCTTATATTTTCTAAATGGGACACCCTGTATATTTCATTCAATGGCTCTCGTCTTACCGATTATAAATATATACAGGCAAACAGAAAAATCAGCAAAATTATTAAATTAACAAAGACGCAATGCGTTAGAGAGGGAATATTCTCTTCTAAATGTAAAATCAATAGAGACATTGCCTTTTAAGGCACGTTTTGGACAATTTTCTCGGTTGACTTTAAATATAAAGGCATCGAATCTGTAACCCAATCAAAACCGAGACCGATTTAATGAAATAATAAAATACAGGATGTCTTATTTAAAAAAATATACGTTAGGTATGTATATTTTTTAATAATTTTTAGAACATTTTTATATATTTAAAAGATAACACAGTTAAAATCCCACAACTTCCAACCATCTAATTACGATGCTGATTTAATGAAATAATAAAATACAGGATTAAAAAAATAACGTTAGGTACCAACCTGCTTTGATACCAGAGAGTCTGCAGATGGTTTCGATTGGGATCATAATCGTGTCTTGATTGAAATCTGGTACCTGGAGACTGCTGCTATCGACTTGGCTTTAGCGTTGGCAACACCGCTAGTATCGGTGTTTACAGTGTTTAAGAACCGGAACGGGTGCATTAACCACGGCCTATAAAAAAGCTGATGGTCTTCATAAATCTTGAGAGAATGCGGGTTCGTGGCGAAAAGCTATTGTCTACTGTTTTGTTCCTTTTTGGTATTTTCCAATTTAACTTTTAGAAAATCTACCTGTTTTTCCATATCTGTCAGTCTCGCTCGTACAAGATCCTGGTTGTTCATTCTTTATAAAAGCAGTCTGTTTTGTTATTATAGCGATTTTCGAGGAAATATTGTTTATTTATAATTGCATCAAATGCCTGAAAGATCCAAATCAGTTCAACGATCTTCTTCCTTTCTAAAAAACATGTATACAGATAAAAATTTCAACAATAAGTTTCAAAAATAAATAATATTTTATTCATAAAGGCTAATGATTAATTTTCTTCTATAGTTGACTTTTTTATTCAAGAAAAACCTATTTTATCACTTAATTTAATTTGATTTTACACTTAAAAGCTTAAAAACACTAATTTCAGTTCAGTATAGCTCTGACAGTGATTCCCTGAAGAAACCGAATAGCAGCTAATTCCGGAATTATTAAACCTATACAAAAATTCAGCCATATTTTATTCATTTACAACGTATTTTATATTGTCATTATTTGTAGGTAAGAAGTACTTAACATAACCTCGGTAAAATTATGTTGTGTCTGACTAAACATAGAAAAAGTATTTGGTAGAGTGCGGGACACGAAAGAAAACCGGGCGGAATCAATCGGTTTAGGAAGGTCGGCCAAGAAATCTCTTTAAACCAGTGGTGTCCCGTCGTTCTTTAAATAATATTGCACTCCTTTTTGACTATACGTACTTCAGATTAAAAAATGTAACTATGCTTAATAAATCTTTATCTACATTTGTCTGTTTTCTTTCGTGTACCGCACTTCTATATCTCTTTTGTGTTGCAAAAACGGCCAACTTTCGAATTTTAAAATGATTTAATTTTGATTTTTCTTGATCGATTTACCTATAAATATATTTTTTCTTGAGTTCTGTCATTAACGGTTCCCGGGTTAGTGCCTACGTCCACTATTATTGGACCACCCAGTATAGTGATACACGATTTACAAGTCAAGATTTTACAAGGGCAGCCAGCATCAGATCCAGTGAACGAGATTTATCAAAATTTTAATTTATTAAATTCGACTTTGGGCTACTCGGGTATGCCAAAAGTGGCCGTTTGTCTCCGTTTGTCCTTCCTAATTGCGTATATGTTTTTATGTCCTAAAAGTCTTAACTTTTGAGATACAGGATGTTAAAATTTAAAAAGAAAATATTTTTTTTCATCCCATATCTGATGCTATTGTAGATAACTGCATGAAATTTGATACACGTCTTCTATGCATTAAGGAGCATACGGATTTACCCAGGTTAATTACATATGCACGCCACTGGTAGAAATTTAAAAAATTGATTATTAATAAAAAATGCCCTTTTATGCATAAAAGACGTGTATTAAATTTCACACAGTTATTTTTTTATCTATAATAGCCTTAGCTGTATCTCCAAAGTTAAGACTTTTAGGTTCATATTAAACTTTTTTCTTAAAAAGGTCCAAGAATCACCCCCCTTTAACATTTGCATGCAATTAGGAAACGCCCTGTATAGTACTTCACAATGACGCCCCC
The DNA here is from genome assembly GCA_030620095.1 of Kuschelorhynchus macadamiae. NCBI lineage: Eukaryota > Metazoa > Arthropoda > Insecta > Coleoptera > Curculionidae > Kuschelorhynchus > Kuschelorhynchus macadamiae. Next base: position 795,737 of record JAUTXW010004897.1, on the reverse strand, counting down.
TGTACAAAGTAATATGACAGACGGAGACAAACGGTCACTTTTGGCACACCCGAATAGCCCAAAGTCGAACTGCATAAATTAAAATTTTGATAAACCTTGTTCACTGGAATCAGTGCTGGCTCCCCTACTATAACTACATTGATGTGTTAATTTTGGAAAATTATGATTTCTGTAGTTTTTCAAATATTAGTATATTAATTGCAATATTAGTTATTTTTTGACACCCGGTATTGAACAGAAAATTAATTATTTTGAAGCAGTTTATTGGCAGCTGCTTTATGAACAATTTTACAAAATATATGAAAAAAAAACTAAGCCATTTTTGAGGTTGACGGCTGTGGTTCTAATGGTTCGATCCCTTCTAAATCGCTGTCTTCCTCTGAAAATGATGAGGTTTCTGTGTCACTACTTGAAGATCCCAGTGTGACAACTAAATCATCAATAAGCGTTTCAATTTTGCCATCTACTTCCCAGTATTTATCTTCAATAGAACGAACATGTTTAACATACGATTTCCAATTTTCAGCCGATATTGAGTCAATCGCGTCTAATGTTATTTTATTTAAATCTTTAATTGAAAGTTCACCGGTGTTGCGCGCTGGAATATATTTTTTTACTCCTGCCCATGCAAGTTCAATAGGGTTGAGGTCGCACATGTATGGATGCAGCCTTGAAGGTGTATGACCGAGGTTACGTAAAAGACCGTCAATTGTATACTTTTTTTGTAGGCTTGTTGGCTGATATTACTTCATATAATTGATATTTTCTCCATGTTGGATCACATACAAGATTGTTCGATTTAAGCCACGATATCATATGAGTTTTTGTAATTTAGTTGGCACTTTATCTTCTACGTGAGAATGACAAGACGCATTATCCATTACCACGACTGATTTGGGAGGAATGTTAGGTAGAAGCTTCTCGAGCAATCACTTTCAAAATTATCTCTATTCATCTGTCCATGCCATTGCGTCCTTGTTAGTCCCGAGCGAAAAACTAAAGCAGCATTTGGAACAAATCCGGCTTCTGAACCAGCATGAACTATAATAAAGCGACTACTAGAGCAGATTCCCTGAACTTTGCCAGCATTTGTTCACTGTCATATCATTATCTACCCAGGTTTCGACTAGATACACAATATTGCGTCCTTTTTGCCTATATTGCCTTACAGTTGATAGATATTTCACCCGCCAGTGAAAAATATTTGGTCTCTCAATGAGCAATTTTCATTTATTTTGGCACTTGCGCCAAACAAAACCATTTGATCGTAAAAGCCGATTTAAGGTTTTATACCCGTACGGAAAATCTATTTTGTTCTTTACAGCACGAAGTAGGAGTTTGCAGGTCGGAACCTTCTTCAAGTTTATATAAAAATCCTCTATTGTTCGTTGAATTACTTGAAAATCACCATCGTCAATTTTATCTTTGTATGATAAACGGGGTCGTTTTTTACCAGGAGATTTTGAAGGTGAAGTAGAACATGAGCGATCATTATCTTCTCTTTGAATTTTTCTTACACTACTTTCCGAAACACCAGTGTAAAATGCAGCGCGTTCTATTCGATTTTGAATTGGAATAGTCAAACTGTTATTTTCAGCTTCTCTAGTACAGGCCTCTATAACGCTCGCGATAACTTCACGTGCACCGCTTCGAATTGTTTTTCCTCTTTTGCTCGCCATCGTTACTTCGAAATATTAATTCAAATTCAACGCAACGTATTTATATAGAAATGAAAACAAATACTCGAAATGTATAGGCGCCACTGGAAATAGCTATAACCTTCTAGCGGCAAGTGCATGGAGACTCTAGTCACATCCCAATTACAAGTGGAGCAATGCGAAATTTACTAAGTCCTTGATTAATTTTCCGTATCGCTTAGCTGGCGCACTTTATAGGTGAAGGGGAAAACTATTATAACAAATAAAATAACATAAAATTTATTTGGGTAGACAAATTTTACTTTTCCGCTTGGTTAAGACTATGAACCTTTATTTTAAGGACCGCCCGGTTTTCTTTCGTGTCCCGCACTTTACGCAGCTATTCAAATATATATTAGGCATATCGAACTTATAGTTTTCCGCTATTTGCAAAACTTCTGGAACTGTTAAATATTTCATTTTTACTTTGCGTTTTACTTTTTCGGGATTTTAAGTTAACAAAATACAAAAAGATATTAAGAGCAAGTATTTGAATATTTACAACCAAGATATTAAGACGAAATTTTGGTTAGTTAAATAGCAACAAAATCTAGTTATACATAAGCTTTGATTTTTGCTGAGACAGCGTTGGCATATGTTTTCTAATTTAGGAATTTCTATTACTAACTTGATTTGATTCGTTGACACATTCTAAACACAGGCATAGGTAATTAATGGCATTCTTACGTGCAAGGCTACTTTTTTATTATTTATTTTTATGGTTTATTCGCAGAACATGTTTAATACCCATTTCAATTTCACTTAAACAATTTTGTTGGAAAATACAATTTTTTTTAATAGGAACATGAATGGAATCAGTTAGCCAATAAGATATTTTTTACAAGTAAATCGACATCACACAAAAGATTGGCTGACAAAGATGTTATATGCATTTAAGCCCAACAATATCTAGACACCCTGGATATGGTGTCCATTTAAAAAATAAAAGTTAATAGCAACAATTCGGAAACAATAGAAGCTACGACAACGTTGTTGTAATAAATAAATCAAAAATATGTACCATATAAACAACCAACAAATATATTGGCAAAGAAAAAAGTTATACGATTGAGCCACGTATTTGTGGCACTCGGTATACTTTTATAATTTTATTCACATACAAGATAATTTTTCCAACGCCTATATTTGATTGGACCAACAATTGTGGACATATAGGGTAAATACTTATTAAAAAACTGCACTTTTTTCTAAAAAGTACGGCTATTTAAGTACTCTTGAAGAAAAGTCGTTCAGTTTTCGGCGCTGAGAAATCATGCGTACGAGTTATAAAACTTTCTTATTTAATTATCTTAAAGATTTTTGTCAAATTACAGCGATAAAGATATTTCCAAATTAAATGACCTTACTTGTAGCATCCTCCAAAAAGTACAATATTTCTACAGCTAGAATGTCCCATTGTACACACATTTATCTATCATTAGGCTTAACTTCTTATACTAGCAGATGGTATTACGCGTAAGCACCATAAAAAAATTAACTGTAGGGCATAATATCTTAGTTACGGTTTAAATATTTCAATACGCTTTTAGCACTCAAAAAAATACCAAAGATCATAAATTATGTTTTAAGATTAAGATACAAAGCGCAACATTATTTTATAATACCCGGATTTGTTAAGATATTAATCAGCATTTAAATACAATTTTACATGAAATTATCTCTAGGATTGTTAAAATCAATCGGACAATGCTCCCGAAAAGCTCACGTAATTTGTACCTACCGATCATATTTTTTTTAATACAAAAAATTAAAACAAACAAAAAAGTTAAATACTAGTTGATGTACCTTTTTTAGTAACGAAAATAAAGCCGATGGCTATAAAACACTTAATAACGTTTAACATCATTCACATTAAGATTTGAGATAACTATGTTAACATAACTTCTATTTTTATCAAGACGTAATATTTTTGGCCGTATGAATAAAGTGAGTGGAAAATTAAGTACATCAATCTTAGTATGCTGAATGCGTAAGGTCAAAGTCATTAACAGGTAATTGTGAAATATGCCTTGGCTAATTACGATTTTGAAGTAAAGTAGTTATAGTTATAAAATCTATTTGATTCAGCTTTACCTAAAGTTTTGATAATTATGATGGAATTAAAAATACTAAATAACAGAGCAACAAGGTAACCAAACAGCCGATATATAAAGGTGATCAAGACTAGCTTATTATTATGACCAAGGCTGCTAAGCGGATAAGAAATTTTAAAGTATATGATTTTGAACGATTGACATATACTACTTGTAGCACAAAAGCGCAGCCCATCAATATACCATGCCTTACAGCTGCATATGTTATGTAGTGTTTCTTAGAAAACCACACCTAGATGGAAAAAATAAATAACTAGCACCTTAACTGTAATTTCCAAACGAACTATGCTGTCAAATAAAGTGATATAGGCATGACAAATCATTGGATAGGGATAGGGTTAATAAGTTAGCGTCCCGTCCGCAGCTTTTGCTTCAATAATTATTTTACATTTGATATTGGTGGATAACCAAACTTTAATTGTATATGTATATCTTTTTATTTTGAATTAAATTAATTTAATTTTCCCGGAGCTTCCCTCGTCATGAATCTTCCCTTTTATTAGCAATAGTGAAGTTTGACCCAATTTAATATCGCACATAATCATTTAGTAACACATATACGCCTACTGTTTTTCAAACACTTTTATTGGCGCCATTTTGTTTCACCAAATTGGATTCGTACCAATAAGTTACCACTTTCTAACTATGTCACATTTGATTTTTGGGCATAATTTAAAATATTATTGTTGAATAAGTATTTATCACACTGATTTTTTTAAGACCGCCATTTTATTCAATCATGTTGAATTCGTAACAATGTACTCCTATATCACATTTAATTATTTTTTGTAAAATTTGTCCATTGAATAAATAACTTTGATTTTTTAACATTTTATTTGGAAGATATTTTGTTCCGCCTTGTTGAATTCGTACCACAGTTTTATTAGTTAATATCACACGTAATGCTTGCACAAAACTTGAAACTAATCTGATAAGTGGCTTTTTCAGGCTGATTTTTTTGGTATTTTAAAAGGCCGTCATCTTGGATTCGTACTAAAACGTTACTAGTTCAATTTTACATAACTTTTGATTTTTATGCAAAATTTGAGGTAACTGGGATAACCAGTTTTTTAGTATTTTTTTGACATTTCACCAGGCGACCATTTTATTCCGCCATATTCGATATCTACCAAAATTTTACCAGGTCATCCCCACAAGGCCCTTCATTTTTGACCGAAATCCGAAATTTGAAATCAATCGGGTCAGTAGTGTTTTAGCTATGCTGCGAACTGACAGAGAGACCGACGGAATTGACAAAAAAATGGTTTTTGACATCTAGAAATGCTAAAATGTTAAATGTTAAAATTGCACGCACATTCCTTTTATAAACGATTTCTCGATACTTAAAATTGCTAAAGCGGATAGTCTATCTTGGCTCAACTCCTCAACAAAATTTATAAGCCCTCGAAAAACCCCTGGATTTTCAGACAAAGCCACGTAGTGCCAGCTCGAATGACCCACAAAATTGTACACAATCTATAATTTTGTTTAAAATATAACGATTTTTGGATACATTTTCATTAAAATCTCTACGGGATTTTCTATAAGCTGTGTCAAGCTGAGTGCGAATATCAACAATTCCGACCGTAGCATAGTTCACCGAACATTACATGTGATCTGCAGAAAACGCATGTTTTTTTATTTTTTCTTTTAAGTGTTTTAAGTCTTTAACACCGGTTTTGCATATAATGAGCCCGACGAGTCCTTAGAAAACAACAAACAAACATAACAGTAAAATGAGTTAGAGACTTCACAACCACACATCCAGTTAGCTAAATCGTCAATACTTTTGCGAAAGTTTTGATGAACCTTTTTATTTTTGTCTTTACTGGTTTGTCGTATACTAAGTTCTGGCAAATTGCGACCACTAATTGTGACCTTAAATTCGGTTATTTTTACAAAATTAAGTTCGTTAGCACTCTTTGGTTGTTTAATTTTTTGCACTACCGCCATTTTATTTCATTTACATTCACAACTCAAACATAGACAACCTTGAAATGGAATGGATATTTGTGCAAAATTAAGTTCTTAAGCACTTTTTAGTTGTTTATTTTTTTGCACTAGTCACTACCAACATTTTATTTCCTGTATATTTCCATCTCACACAAAAAAATATATATTTGAAAAAACAGTATATAATTCAATTTTTACCGATTAAAAACATCCGAAACAATATAGAGTTAGAATATCGACCGTGCGACCTCTGAACTTCCGCATGCCGCGACCGATTCATATTCCATTTGCTATCACGTTCGGCTGCCGCTCGGTAGCTGTGAAATCTTCGAGTACTTTCGTCAAGCTTTAAGGTGATCAGGGCAATTCGGACTGTCCTGCCTAGCTTAGTATAGCGTATTTTATTATGCCTAAGGAACAGAACGAGACCATTCGAACCGCCTCGGCTAACTTTTCCCAAGGTTCGCGTTTTATTACAACTATTAGGAGGGAGGGTCAAACGAATAATTTGTTTTCTGAAATATTTTTTGGGGGTCATTGACCAACTGATCCTATGGAAGAGCCGCCACTGGAGATTACTCTTCCAATAATGAAATATATATATATATATATATACATATATATATTTACATATATATATATATATATATATATATATATATATATATATATATATATATATACCTCTAAATGAAATTATTAACAAAGCTGTAACTTTTTTAATATAAGTACTATTAACATGAAATTTTACAGTCCCATATAAGGTTACTTACTGTAGATTATGTTCCAATAATGAAATATATATATATATATATATATATATATATATATATATATATATATATATATATATATATATATATATATATATATATATATATATATATATATATATATATATATATATATATATATATATATATATATATATATATATATATATATATATATATATATATATATATATATATATATATATATATATATATATATATATATATATATATATATATATATATATATATATATATATATATATATATATATATATATATATATATATATATATATATATATATATATATATATATATATATATATATATATATATATATATACCTGGTAACCACGAAATTATTAACAAGGCTGTAACTTTTTCAATATAAGTACTATTAACATGAAATTTTACAGTCCTATATGAGGTTACTTATGAGGAAGATTTTCGCTGTGTAAACAATCGACTGCCGTTTCCGAAGCTATTAACTTGACTATTTTAAATGGAACACCCTGTATATTGATTTATTTTTGAATTCTGCACTAAATTCTAAACATAAAACATGTATCTTACCCTATGTCAATTCCTGATAGTTTTCGAGAAAATGGCGAATGAAACTTTAAAAATTTCAATGAATAATTCCGTTTTTCGGAAAAACAAATATAGATGGTTCCAATTTAATACTGTAAATAATGTTTGTTATGCAATTGACTGCATCTAATGTGACAATTAGGATACTTCCGGTTTACCCAGAAACGTAATGAAAAATCACTTTCAAACGATATTTTCTCGTTTTATTTTAATGGAATAGGGAATAGGGATACTCAACATTTAAATCTTCAAACAATTTTAAATACTTTTGTGTATCATACCCTATACCTATATCAAGTACTTTTCGAGATATTTCCAATTGAAATGTGCAATTACGTTTTTAACGCTTAGGCTGATAAATGACAAATATTAAATTTCTGATCTAAGGCGGCTTTGAAACAGTACATAAGTATATGGCCATCGTTCTTATAATATGTAGATGGTTCGCTTTGAGAGTTAAACGGTAATTATAAGTATTACGTTTTTCGAGATTTTCTTCTAAATTTTAATTATTGAAAATGTATGTTACTCGTGAAGAACAAATTAAAAATAATGATATCCGGAGAAACTAGAAAAAGTCGCAAGGAAGCTGGAACATTATACGTACAGCGATTTCCGAATCGCCGATATCCATCAGAGTCATACTTTCCTTGGTTGGAAAAGTATTTAAAGTCGAAAGGGAATCCGGCAGGCGAGAATTTCATAGTTAGTGAAGAGGCAGAATCCTACTATATCAATACGACAAATAAGCAGTGAAATTTGAATTGGTCGCAAAAGTGCACGAAAAATTTTACCTGAGCATGGCTTTAAATCATTCAAATACCAAATCCATCACCACTTTTATGAAGCGGACTAACAGAGAAGACTGGAATTTTGCAACTGGTATTTTGATATGCAACAAAGATAGCCCAATTTCCGGACAGTCATTCTTTTTTCAGATGAATCCCGATTTACCAATATGGGAATGTTTATCCGCAATATTACTAGGTACTGGGCTACCGAAAATCCGCACTTGGTAAGGGAAAGGGCATTCTAAGAAAGATTTGGTGTTAACGTCTGGTCTGGAGTACTAGGAACTCGAAAAATAGATCCCATTTTTTTTATGAGGCTTATGGATGCAGAACATTATTTGAAATTTCTCCAAAATACAATAGAGTATTTTATGGACAATTTACACATTGTTTATTACAATCAAGTATATTTTCAGCAAGATGGGGCACCTGCACATAAATCCAGAGTAGTGGCTAACAACCTGAGCGACAGATCGCCTGACCTTACCCCCTTAAATTTTTCATATTAGAGCCACATTAAACAAAAGGTCTACAAAACATCATTAGAAAATCGTGCGGACCTTATTGATCGAATTACAAGGGCGATAGAAGGAATAACTCCAAGGCAGATGGATAACATTTTACAAGAGTTTCATAACAGAATTCGTATGTGCCATGAAGTTAATGGACAACGTTTTGAAGACCTTGTCTATGGATGACCTTTTTTCTTGGGTTTTTTTACTCATGTAGCTCTAGTTCTATTTCGTGTTGTTCCTTGAGCTAAAAGGATTTTTTATGTTTGAATATTATTTAAATTAGTGTTTTGTGGCGTAATGACAGTTGAAGCTACTCAGTAGCGTCCTTAATAAATACCTATTTAAGTAGACTGGCAATATTTCTTATAGTAAATAATAAACAATAATTAGTTATACAGCGTGTAAAAACATCAAAAAAAAAAACAAAAAGAGTCAAAAACAGTCATTTTGAAATAACTTTTTGTAGGTAAGCTTATTTATAGTTATAAGGTTAACTAATTATTCGTGTTTATTCAATTTACATTGCTGCCAAGTACAAAAAAATATGCTTAGTCTTACAGATAACATATCATGGGCATTTTATTCCTTTTTTATATGTTAAGAACTCAATTTAGTATCATGTGAAATTCAACGACCCAGTCCTTCCTTAGTACCTATATTTGATGACCGCAAAACGTTAAATACACTACTTGCAAAAACAGTTTTGAGCAGTACGTTTGCAAATTCTAATAATTTGTTTTTTTTATTCGTACATTGAACAAAACAATAATTCTGAACTAAAGTACCTACTTTAAATATTAGAAGGTGAATAAAAGAATGGCAGCTGGGTTGTTTGTTTATTTCACATCCACCTTGGATCAGAAATTTAATATTTGTCATTTATCAGCCTAAGCGTTAAAGTGGTAATTGTACCGTGCAATTGGAAATATCTCGAAAAGTACTTGATGTAGGTATACGATGTTATAAACAACATGATTTAAAATTGTTTGAAGATTTAGATGTTGAGTAGGTTTATAGGTCGTCCTATTAAAATAAAACGGGAAAATATCGTTTGAAAGTAATTTTTCGCTACGTTTCCGGGTAAACAGGAAGTATCCTAATTGTCACATTAGATGCAATAAGTTGCATAACAAACACTATTTATAGTATTAAATTGGAACTATCTTCATCAATTTCAAAAAACGGATTTATTCATTGAAATTTTTAAACTTTCATTCGTCATTTTCTCGAATACTATCAGGAATTGACATAGAGTATGACACATGTTTTATGTTTTGAATTTACTGTAGAAATAAAAAATAAATCAATATATAGGGTGTTACTATATATCACTGTAAAATTTCATAAAAAAGTTACAGTCTCGTTAGTAATTTCGTGGTCACCCGGTATATATATATATATATAAATATATAAGAATAGTATATAGTAGAAAATGGATTCGTTGGGATGACCGCTAAAGCCATGGAATTTGGCTAACCATAGACACGTGTTTCTGACTTCAGGTCTTCATTAGTAACGTCAAGTAGTTGAAAGACAAATACAACTAGCGCCAAAATGAATACACAAAATAATACCAGAGGCACCAACAGGAACAAAACCGACATTTGTGATTACCAAGAGAACATCCGAAAACTTCGCCGTACTTGATGATCTATTTACCACGGAGCAGCATATAGCCACTTGTGGCGAAACTCATAACCCAAAAGTACTAAATCCAAAGTAGAAAATATATAACGCGGCAAGAACTAGTATATAGTAGAAAATGGATTCTTTGGGATGACCGCTAAAGCAATGGAATTTGGCTAACCATGGTTTCCTTTTTTTTAAATGAGATTCTCATTTAAAAAAGTATAAGTATTAAGTATTAAGTATTTTAGTTTATTTGTAGTTGAATGTTTGTTTTTTCTCGTGGTTTCTCAAGGCTATGGTATTCTTTTTGTTATATTTGCCTGTTCAGTCTTTTTTTCCAAGTACTGGATGGTTTGTCTTATATAAATGCCGTTACAATTTTTGCACGGCATCTGATAAAAATTATTGTTTTTTTTATTTATTAGAGTTCTTGTTTTTATTGTAAACACATTTTCTGATAGAAGGTTACATGCTTTGTGACATTTGGATGGTATGTTTTATGAAAAGTTTTTGAAATTGCTGGGATAAACCATTTATAAAAGGCAAAGAGATGTATTTTATCCTGTGAAAATTTTATTTGTTATTAGAATGGATTTATTCTCTTTTTAAAAAGTCTATTTATTAATTTTGTGCTGGTGTAGTTCTAATGCAACTTTAGCTTTATTTATGGCTGTTTCTCTGAATTCATAATCAAAAAGTTTTATTGCCCGATCTGCTAGGCCAATTACAGAGTTTTTTTGGAACGTTGGGTGACAATAATTAATATTTGAATCTCACAAGGATCTTCAACACGCGGCCGGCATTTTAATTTCTTGCGGCTCTCAGAGGCTAAAAAAAATCTTACTGTCACTCCGATGACGCTAGCGCCACCTAGTTAGAAGAAATCCACTCTGTGAACTCGAGATCACGACTACCCACAAGGCCACTAGATAGCGTTGCATGCCTATTGAATCTTTCTAATGATTCTAGAAATTATTACTACTGGAGGGACCTACTAGTCCAGTCTTGTAGCTGCTCGAAATTTCGAGAGATTCAAAGTTGACGCGCTTGGGCTATATAAAGCCGGCATCACACGACCGCGGCCAGTTCTAATTCCAAGAGCGAACGAAGCAATACAGTGCCAACTAGCAGTGAAGTTGCTACCTGTGCGATAAGTGATTATAGTGCGTTGAATATAATATAATATAATATTATAATATGTTTTGACGCGTGTAAGACGGATACTGTATTGTGGCGTCCAGTTGCGCAAGTTTAGTTTTGTCGTGAACATTTTTATCGGAGAATTAAACTCGTTTCTTCTACCTTGACCTTAAAAATGACTTCTACTTCGCGTAAAAAACGAAAAATTAATGAAAAAAGCGGATATTTCAAGGAAAGTGGACTGAGTTGTACTTGCTCGTTAGTGTCAATCAAAAACCCGTATGTTTGGTGTGTCAAAAATTCCTTTCAGCCTTGAAATAATACAACTTAAAAAGAGATTACGATACAAAGCGTGCCACATAGTTTGAGACATTCAAAAGACAACTACGGCATGATAAAGTGAGAGCTCTAAAAAGTCAGCTTTAACGACAGCAAGATTTCAAAAGCAGAACATTGAAAATGAAGCAAGCGAGAAAGTTAGCTACATTCTATCCGAACAAAATAGCTTTGAAATCAAAACTTTTTTCTAGAGCTAGTTTGTCCGCTGTCACTGTCGCCAGAAGAATCAAAGAGTTAGCGGCTGACATTGAAAATTAAATAAAAGAACGTGCATCGAAGTTCGTATTCTATTCTGTTGTGCTCGACGAAAGCACAAATTTAACCGATACCGCTAAATTAGGTATATTTATTCGGGGCATTGATAATAATTTTCAAATCACTGAAGAGATGGCTGTCCTTTTTCCGTAAAGAAACAACAAAAGGATGTGATATTTATAAGTGTTTGATGACAGTACTGGGACGATATAATTTAGAATTGACAAACCTTTCTGCAGTTGTAACAGACCTTGCACCATCCATGTTAGGAAAAAATGAAGGGCTCGTGGGTTTGATGAAAAAACAGCAGAAAGATCTTCCTTTGATGCATTACTATTGTATCGTTCATCAACAAAATCTTCAAATATTGATGAGGTGATGAAAGTGGTCGTAAAATCTGTGAACTTCATTAAATCACGCGGCCTCAACCACAGAGAATTCCAAAATTTTTTACACGAAATTAATGCCGAGTATGGTGATGTGAACTACAAGGAAAAGAAAATCTCATCAAAAACCTACATACTTGACACTGTGAGGGCATTTGAGTTTAAACTGGATGTATGGAAAAATTATTCCTATACTGAAGAGTTGCGAATGTATAGATGTGGAAAATATGTCGCAGCGCTAGATTTACTTCAGAGATGCTGAAAACTACATCAATCTCTTTGCCCGACCATTCAATGAAGACATGCCAGAAAATTTTCAGATGGAGCTTATCGATTTGCAGTGTAATTTGGAACTAAAAGACAAGTTCAATTTGGGTCTTCTTGATTTTTATTCAAAATATGTCGATCAAAACTCGTTTCTTGAAATCCGAAAACATGCCCAGAAAATGATGTCTCTGTTTTCTCGTATAAAAAATGTGTCGAGAATTACAGACGCACATCTGGAAGAAAGTTTGCGGGTTGCAACTGTAAGTATAAAACCAAATATCGACACTCTTGGCAAAAATAAACAATGTCAAAAATAGCATTGATTAATTGAACTTTTTAACCAATAAAGATTATTACATGCACTTTGGAAATTGTTTTTTATTTTGATAGGGTGGTAAAGTGACGTGGACCATTGTGGCCCTTCGGACGATGTGAAATCGATTTTTGGCCGTTGCACTAAAAAAGGTTGAAGACCATATATATATATATATATATATATATACTATATATATATATATATATATATATATATATATATATATATATATATATAATTTATATATATATATATATATATAATTTGTTTCTTAAACCTTTTATTTATAATTACTTCGAAAATATTTCTTGGGTCTAGGTTTATGCATTGAAACAATAGTGGTTATATTTCGCTCGACGTTTCCATTACCAATTAAATATTGGTTTTGTGAATAATTAGTATATAAATTTTGGCATATATTTTTTTAAAGATAAAGAAAGTATTCTGAGTGTTCTATAGAAAAGAAGAGCTATAACGAAAAAAAATTGCTGATAAGCTAAAATAAATGCTCTTGAAAATGCTTTTATTCAAAAGCGATAGCGAAATATATATATATATATATATATATATATATATATATATATATATATATATATATATATATATATATATATATATATATATATATATATATATATATATATATATATATATATATATATATATATATATATATATATATATATATATATATATATATATATATATATATATATATATATATATATATATATATATATATATATATATATATATATATATATATATATATATATATATATATATATATATATATATATATATATATATATATATATATATATATATATATATATATATATATATATATATATATATATATATATATATATATATATATATATATATATATATATATATATATATATATATATATATATATATATATATATATATATATATATATATATATATATATATATATATATATATATATATATATATATATATATATATATATATATATATATATATATATATATATATATATATATATATATATATATATATATATATATATATATATATATATATATATATATATATATATATATATATATATATATATATATATATATATATATATATATATATATATATATATATATATATATATATATATATATATATATATATATATATATATATATATATATATATATATATATATATATATATATATATATATATATATATATATATATATATATATATATATATATATATATATATATATATATATATATATATATATATATATATATATATATATATATATATATATATATATATATATATATATATATATATATATATATATATATATATATATATATATATATAAAAATGTTCACATAAGTCCGTTGCTACCTGTGTAGGTATAGAGTGTAAAATAAGTAACAAAAAATGGGATAATGCATTAAAAAAATCTGCCATATCAGAGCATCTAAACGAATCGCCCGGTAAACTTAAGGCTAGTGTGGAAAACCCCGCAATTTAATAAATCACTACATACTTTGTTATTCTGGTTAAAAATAAATACCTGAATTTTAATTGACTTAATGGAGGCACTGTAGGAGGATAACATAAAGGGTGAATTAATATGACCGGGTGTAGCGTAATCCTGTAAAAATTTTCGATATACACGGATCCGATCAAAATTACGATCAGATGCAACCTCTAAATTCAATCAAGCTTTTTAAGTGAATTGGATGGAGTTGAAGTAGATGTAAGTAGGTACATTTTTGTGCAATAAACATGTTGATCGATTTGGAATTACAGATGAGAAAAAGTAAAGCAAAGTAAATTTATCAAAATATGCAAACAAGATTGAGGCAGATTGAGATTTGAGATAATCAAAGGCAGGCTTATTAGTAGACTAATACTAAAAGTGGATACGGGAGGTTTTTCGGACCTTAGACTATGATTAAAAGATATATTATAAGGAACAACAACAGACGATCAATAAAGCATTAGTAAATTTAAAAACAGATTTAAGTAGAATATTCAGCATCTTTAAAACAGACCGGCAATAAATCGCCAATAAGGCCACGAAAAATCAGTAACAAAATAGATAAATCACTAACAAAATGATCGCCTTTTACTTGGAACTTTCCTCGTAACAGATTCTACGCTTTATACATAGAGTTATTTGGTCATAATGTTATATCCAATAAATATTAATATGTGTCATTTTTCTTGATAATGAGAACATTTAATTTCGAGGAAAATGTTGTTAATGGGCTTTACCTATTATTGAACCTAAATATCTAGCACCGGATTTGGTTCTAATACAGCCGGGAACTAACACACAAGTACAAAAAAAAAGCTTGACAAAATTTTGTCAGTTTCACAATTGATTTCTGTGTAAAATTTCAGCTTAATTGGATAGGTAATATTTTGATACTGATTTTATAAACATTTAATTAGGCCGCCATTTTGTTTCACCACCTTTCTTACCAAAATCTTAGCAGTATATCTCTATGTTACATTTGATGTTTGTGCAAAATTTGAGGTAATTCGGATTAGTAGTTTTTTAGTAATACCTGAAAAAAATCTCTGAGGATGATTTTTTACGATACCAACACTCTTACGAGGAAAGTTAAAAAAAAATAACAAGTATGAGGTCATTATGTACGTAATACATATGCAACAACCTTAAAACAAGCTAGCATAACATTGGCAGCAAACCAGCAAGATTAAAAAATATATACATTTAAGCTGTGGGTCTATAGGATTGAGTAAAATGTAGACCACTTTCCCTGCTACCACATGCCTCTAAATAAACTTTTTAGCATTTACAAAGACATGTTTAGAATATTTGTTTTATTACTCACCTAAATTAGGTTAAAGAGTCAGCTTCGTATAGGCGAGAGTTAAAAATACCTATGTTTAAAATTAAAAATGTCAATTTCAATTGTAATCAAGGTAAATCAGGGCTTGGTTTAAATATTCTTGCAAATTTTCAAAAGTCCCGTCTAAAAATATAGTTTTATTATTTTTTTCCTTTACTAGGTTTACGTATAATCTATTACGATACTATCCTTTTGTCAGTTAAAAGCTGTGGTAACAATTAACCTATCAGCACCGGGTTTTATTCTTGGCATTGGCTAAAAAACTTTCTTGATCCATTTTTAATGGCGTTTCATTGTCGAAAATAATATCAACAGAACATCTTTTACTGCAAGACAATCTACTTCTATAAATATTTTTCTTACCTTTTTATCTTTCCAAGATTACCACTTCACCTCATGCAAAAGCATTCCTCCACCTGCCTCATCACAAAAAGAAAGTGAGTAAGGAGCTAACAAAATATAAAAAAAATTGAGAAAAAAGTTTTGAGAGGCGAAAATTCTTTGATAAAGCAGTAAAGAATCGGTACTATTTGTAATTTGATTTTTTTAGAACACATTCTGTCAACTTTTTCATTGTTTTAACTACTTTCTTAAGTTTCACAACTTATGGGTGAACTATTGGAAAACTCTTTAGGTTACCTAGCCAGGCATTTATTATATATTTTGTTCAGCAAATACCCGCAAAATATTAAAAATTAAATTTTACCAAAAGACAATGCCACAAAACATTGAAAAACGGTTTCTGTAAATGTGTGTAATTATTATGTTTGTGGCAGTCCCCAACCAGCAAATTAGTTATCTCAAAAAAATTTGGGGGGTTCGACGGTTAGTTTCGGTGCTATCATAGTTCTGAGGTATCATGCATTAAAATACTTATGAATATTCCAAGAATTTACGACTGAATGTTAACAAATAGTTTTAAACTAACTTCTAATTATATTTAATTAATACATACAATAAACATTAAAATGTATTTTTATGATAGTTCGTAATATAATTATACAAGGTAGTCAAAGTGAAATATCATGATCTTTGATTATGTTTGTACATTTTTCATATAAAACTAACAATATTTATGGATTCAAACTTGGAAAAAGGCATTCTAATACCATTTAAATTACTTTTTCCGAATATCGTATAAAATTACTCACATTAATAACTATTAAAAAAAAAATGAAATCTGTACTTTAAATTACAATAATTATTATAAAAATTTCGGTATAAGTTTTCTATTTTGCCATATATTTGCCATAAATTGCATACTAAAACTAGTTGATGCTAGAAACGTTCAAATTTAGTTGTATACCGTTTTAAGAAATAATGTACAAAGTGGTAAAAGTTAGTGCGCACGACTTTCTTACTGTCATATTTACAGACTTTTACGAGTAAAACTAACACTCTGGTTCTAAACTTGGCTAAAATTAATATGACACCTAATAAATAATGAATTCAAACTATTATACAGGGTTGCGAATATTAATAATTACTTTTTAAAAATAAAAGTTGCAGTCATTTTGTGTATTTTAAATTCCAGTTATTATTAGTTATTTCATATTCACATTTCATTTTAAAACACTTTTTGTTGACCTCCAAATTACAGAGAGAGATGCGATTAAAATTGAAATCATCCGAGTTTACATAGAGCTTAATCAACAAGAAACTCTATCTTTTTTTAGATGTCCGAACAAAATGGCGGCCAAGTAAACTGTAATCGTGAAAAAATCACTCTCTCAGGTTTTACATATGTTCACGTTTTAGCGTCCCTAGATTCCAAAAAACATGTCTTATCAATTCCGTCTGTCGGTCCCTCTGTCTGTCTGTCAGTTCAGAAATTTGGGTCATAGCTCAAAAACTATTAACCCGATCAACTTGAAATTTTGACCAAAAATTAAGGATCATATGAGGATGACCTGGTAATCTTTTGGTAAAAATCCAATATGGCGGAACAATGTTAAAAAAATGTTGTTCGAGTGGTGTATTATTTGGGGTTAAGATCCAGTAAAATAAAATCTTTTTTAAATTGTCGCCGTTTCGCAACTTTATTGTTGCATTCTCAGAACACATATAAATCCTATATCCTGCATGAAATCCATATCATCAGTCTTTACCTACTCCGTTGGTCCGCAGATATTTCCCAGATATTAAGTTTCTAAATGGTTTTCGTTAACAATCTTCTTATTAGAGTGGTGTATTATTTGGGGTTTAAGATCCAGTAAATAAAAAACAAAACCTTTTTTTTTTAATTTTCGACGTTTAACAACTTTATTATTCCATCCTCAGGACACATAGATTGTATATCTTGCACGAAACCCATATTATCACTCTTTACTTACTCCGTTAGTCCGCAGATATTTTCTAACCCCAAATAATACACCACTCTAACACAAGATCGTTAACGAAAACCATTTAGAAACTTAATATCTGCGAACCAACGGAGTCGGTAAGGACTGATATTATAGGTTTTATGCAGGATATAAAATCTATATATGTGTCCTGAGGATACAAGAATAAAGTTGCGAAACGCCGACAATTTAAAAATAGAGTTGTTTTGTTTATTGGATCCTAATCCCAAATAATACACCACTCTAACATAAAAACAAAAGGATCGTTAAAGAAAACCATTTAGAAACACGGAAATATCTGCGGGCCAATGAAGTAGGAAAAGACCGATAACATGGGTTTCATGCAGGATATAGATTCTATATATGTGTCCTGAGGATGCAACAATAAAGTTGCGAAACGCTGACAATTTAAAAAAAGACTTCTGTTTTTTGACTGGATTCTAATTTCAAATAATATATCACTCAACTTAACTTAATATCTGGGGAATATATGCGGACCAACGGAGTAGGTAAAAACTGCTAATATGGGTCTCATGCAGGATATAGGATCTATATATATGTCCTGAGAATGCAACAATAAAGTTGAGAAACATCGACTATTTAAAAAAAGACTTGTTTTTTTCTATTGGATCTTAACCCTAAATAATACACCGCTCTAACAAATGTTTTTCAACATATTGCCAGGTCATCCCCATATGACCCTCAATCGGGTTAGTTTTTAAGTTCTGCAAACGGTTACACAGACAGACCGAGGGAGTTGATAAAACATATTTTTTGGCATCTAGGGACGTTAAAACGTGTAGATATGTAAAACCTGAGAGGGTGATTTTTTCACGATTACAAAAATTTTTTTGCCCGCTATTTTGTTCGGCCATCTTGAATTAGTACCACAATTTTCCTAGTTAATCCTTATACCACAATTAGTTATCGTATACAATTTGAAATCAAGCCATTAAGCATTTTTTTCAGGCTGAATTTTTAAATCTTTTATTAGGCCGCCATTTTGTTCCGTCATCTTGAATTGGTACTTAACATTAGCCAGTTAATTCCAACATAATACTTGATGTTTTTGCAAAATTTGAGATAAATTGGATAAGTAGTTTTTTAATAATAATTTTTTTAACATTTCACTAGGTCGCCATTTTGTTTTTTCATATTGGATTTTTACAAAAATGTTACCAGGTCATCCCCATATGACCCTTAATTTTTGACCAAAGTTTGAATTCAATCGGGTAAGTAGTAGTAAGACAGATAGTTTTTCGTCATCTATAGACCTTGAAACGTGAAGATCTGAAAAAATCTCGAAGGGTGATTTTTTTCATTATTACAATACTTCCCGTTTACGAGATGTAGAGTGATTAGGATATCGTTGAATCTACACTTGAAATTGACAAAAACGAAATGGAAATACTAAAGCAAAAATACATGGAAGATATTAAAAATGTTTCAACAATTGATAAAAATAAAAAAGAAAAATGTTAACATAGAACGGAAGCTTTCACGGTTTTGGTCAATTAAGAAATCATGGTTCTCGGGACTAGACCGTATCAAATTGGAATTCCTTATTGGCACAAATTTGATGTGCACTAAAAACTAATTAGGGGTTATATTCAATTCATTTCTATCATCACTATAGGTAATTTGGTTTACTTATGTGCTTATTTAATTAATAAATAATGCAAATAAAGTAAGTTTTTAACAAAATTTTTAAAATAAGATAACTTTACATTAAGTTTGCTCTGACCAATTTTACTTGCGCCTTTTATTTATTCCTAGAAAAACAACTGTAGTGACAAAAACATGTCTGCATTTTATTTGGCATTATATTTTATAACAAAATTTACTGAAATCAATTAATACATTTTTTTCTAAATCATCGGACTTTATGGGTGACACTGTATAGTTAAGTTGCAACCATAAAATTTAAACAATGTTCATATTATGTACGAAGAAATATTTTATTTGACCAGAATATATTCAGTCGTTTACATTTCTTATATGAAAACTGAAACCCAATTTCTTCGGCACTATGAATTATGTATGTCACGTCTCCATCCTAAGCATGAAATAAAGATCAAAATTATAAAAAACCTATTTTTTAAATTATTAATGTAAAATAATATAATTTATGTCTATTTAAGTACTTTTATTTTACCTATAACCTTAAAAATATTTTTTTTTAAAAGAATAATATTTTTGCTCTCCAAAAACCTATAACAAAGGGTTCGTTTTCATCCAAAAAGTCTGACAAAGGTCTTGTCTTACTTTAGATTATATTTTAAAAACTACTAATACACCATTTCCAGCAAATTAGATATTCCCTACTTCACATCTTAAACACATAAAAATATTTCAGAAAAGTATTCTTAGCTGTAAATTTAAATTAAGAAAGTTACTATATTTTTCTATATTTGAAAATATTATTTAATTTTAAAAACCAAATACTGTAACTATATAACCTCTAAAGGTTAAGAAGAAAAGAACTACTGTTTAACTTCCAAAACGTCACGAAATCTTTTTAATCCACCTCTGCTCGGAAATGTTCTAACACAAATGCTGTGTACTCTATAAAATTTGCCGATTTTAAGACACAAGGATAGCACGTACCAAAAGAGTGAGATGCGCTATCGGCTGTTCAGAACATAAGATACAATTATTTCAGATGCAGGGTCATTTTCTGGAAGAAATTTTGAGGTTATTTTTTAACCACTTAGGAAATAGTTTTGAAAATCAAAAATGTTGATTATTGACGTGTTGTATATTTATAATTAAATATAAATATTCTAAGTAATAAAAAAAAGTGTCTTAAAACTTCACATTTTTATGAAATGTTACTTTATTATTTCTAAATACGTTTTGTATATTTTTTAGATAGAAAAAATTATGATAATAGACTAGTTTAGGAACATGACTATAGACCGGTTTTGGATTTTCATAAAAAAAAAAACATCATTTCAGACGTATGTTCACCCTTACCACTGATTTGGAAATTTGACGTTTTTATATCTGTCTCCAGACGACATCGATACACAAAAATTAAAGAACAACTATAATAAGCAATTTGTACCAAACATGTTTATTGGTATTGAGCAATAATATAAAGTTAGAGTCGTGAAACGTGATGTATAATGTCTAGTTGAAAGATTGTTAATTTCAGCTAAAACAACGAAATGTATTTAATAGTTTTCAATATTTAAATGCACATATATCTGAGGATTTTAAATTATTTTTAGCAAACCCTCGTTTAATGACATTACTAAATGTTCCATTTTATTTAATTAGCAATTAACATGATATTGAGCGGTTAGTGTAAAATTGCTTTAAAATCCAGTGCTCGAATTAAGATTAAAAATACTCTTCCTAAAATTCAAATTAGAAGGACCTCAGTTACTATTTACCTAAAAGTTAACGGTTAAAAAAAAAAAATATATATATATATATATAGCTTTTAAAAACACTTAGAATTTTTTTCTTTTTGAGCTATCGATAATAAATACTGGAATCCCGGTACAAATTCAACATATAGTATGTTAGAAGTAGAAAAATAGGTTTTTTTAATAAAAAACTATTGAAAACAATTAAAAAAAAATTAAATTTTGCAATCCATTGATTAATAATTGACAAAAGAAAGGTCATGTATCCTCCTCTGCCCTCCCCACCTATGGGTGTTCATGGTCAACGAGGTTTCTATTTAGTATTTTTTAAACATATTTATAGCAATCTGAAGTTTAGAGTATCGTCAGTTGTGAAGGCAAGCCACCGCCTTTTTATTTTACTCTATACTGAGAATACTAATATAAGAATACATTTATTGCATTCTGATAAACCAATAGTAAGTGTTCTTATATTATAATTGAAAATTTTCTTTAAACTGCCTAAGTGTTAGCATCTCGTAGATGTAATCTATGTAGTTATTCTAAATTGCTCAAATATTGGATCTCTATCTATATGTTTAGTGGTTTATAATTCACCTATAAAACTTAGAATGGTAAGAAATTAAGATATATAATAAGATGAGGTGCAATAAAAGCTTGTTATAAACAAGATACCACATTTATTTCTTACAATTATTTAAAGTAAAAAACCGCGTTCTCAGTCTTAAAGCTTTGCGTTAACATGAATAGCCACAGCAGCTTCATCATCCCCAGAAGAAATTTCGATATATGCTTGGCCATCACTCACAGTTACGGTCTTTCCGCTGCAAGATCCACTGACGTAACTTCCAGAAATAATATCACAGTAAGTACCATCGGGCAATCCGGTAGCGATATTGGAATTGATGTCTCCGTTAATCGAAATAGCGATCATTCCCTTATCACCTCTGCTGAATGCTATTTGATTGTCACCTCCAGTCCACCAATTAGTTAGATCAGTTCCAGATACAACATTTCTAAATTCAACCATATTAAAGATTGGTGACCAGCGATGCTGACAAATCCAGCCATTAGTGCAAGTACCATCGTCATTAAATCCTGGACTGAGAATATCGTCACCATTAGCCGGTGGAGCTAAAACAAAAAATGCTACGTATTAAGGCAACATATTTCGAGAACGTTTTACTATTATTAATTTAAAATTTATTCTTTTTTTTACCTTGATCACTGTTGTCAAAAGCATAAGAAGACATAACTTTGGTAATTCCCTCATAGGAGTGGGCCAACATAAAAGCAATGGCTGCTTTGTAAGCTTTATACTCTTTATAATTAAGGTATGCTGAGTTGCTTCTTTCTGTGTCATGATTATCAATAAAAACTAAAGCGTTGCCTCCATCTATAAGTCCCCAACCGGTTCCCCAGTTTACTAAATATTTTAAGGGATTATTGCCTCTAAAGCAGGCGGCAAGTTGTGCACCATATTTAAACTCGCATACACTTCCAAAGTCGGTATATTCGGTATTGTAGACGGGATCGGTACCTAAAAGAAATTAATGTTTGGTAAAGTGTGGAAAAGACAGTGACTGTTCTGCCACGGCTATGGATACTCGTATCTAATTACAATAAAAATCTTAGAAAATTAAAATGCGCTTTCTAATTTAGTTAAAAAATTGGCAAATTTCCTTTACCCGGAATTTCTCTCATTATGAATATTTTCTTTTATTAGGACTATTGAAGTGTGACACGATTTAGTTCCGCACATAGTATTTTTAGATTTACTAGTTTATCTCTATGTCACACCTAATACTTGCATACATTTTGAAATTAATACAGTAAATGGTTCTTTCAGGCTAATTTGTTTTATTTATTTTAATGTTAAATAGAAATTACTTGTTACCAATTCATTTCTATTTAACACTTTTTGTGCAAAATTTCAAATAATTTGGATATTTAGCTTTTTAGTAGTGTTAATTTTTTTAACATTTCACCGGGCCGCCATTTTCTTCGGCCATATTGGAGATTACGAAAATGTTACCATGTCATCCTCATAAGTCCCTTAATTTTTGGAATGTATTTTGGCATCTAGAAACGCTAAAACTTGAAGCTACGTGAAACTTTGATGGGGGATTTTTTTTTCGCATTAACAAATATATTATTTGGCCGCCATTTCGTTCCGTCATCTTGTATTCATACCACAATTTTACTAGTTCATCTCTAGATCACATTTAATTCTTGCACAAAAATGAAATCAATCTAATGAGTTTTAGACTGATTTTTTAAATATTTTAGAGTCGTACTACAATTTTGCCAGTTAATTTGTATAAGTGGTTTTTTAATAATACTTTTTTTAATATTAGATCCCGCCGGCATTTTGTTCTGCCATCTTAGATGTTTACCAAAATGTAACCATTTGATCCCCTTACGACTTTATGAATAAACAGTTTTTGGCTTTGCCAAACTTCTGACAGACTGACAGAATTAAGAAGACATGTTTTCCGAGGGAAGTAAAAATTAGAAACAATGATTTTAAGAAATTTAAAATTTAAAAATATACTAAAAAATTGCAACAAATTTAAAAGATATGCAAAAACAAAAAAAAAGTTACTTACTAACACTAGGACATAAGAAATAATAGTAGGTATTACAAATTTTAAATTTAATTTTTCTTTTGACATAAATGAAGTTTTCAAAATCTGTAATACTGTTCATTACCTCCTGTTTTATACATTTAACTAAAAATTAATAAAAATATGGTTACATACCAGTGTCAATAACTTCTTGATATATGTATGCTCTAGATCCGCTAGGAAAGAAATCAGTGCTTAAATCGTTTACACTTCCAAATATAGCAGATAGATCAGCTGGCCACATATGTTTGGCAGCATCTACTCGAAAACCAGCAACACCCAAGCTGATTAAGTGGTTCATATATTCGATTATTTTACCTCTAACGTAATCCTGGCTCTGATCGAGATCCTTAAGACCTGATAAAGGTATACTAGATAAATGGTGAATAATACTACAAAATATTATTTTTTTATTAAATAGTAGAGAACGTACGGATGCTAAGTGTTTTTTTTATATATTTGGGAATGTCTACGAAGAGCAGTGGTGTAAGTGGTATGTACTGTTATGGTTCGACTTAATCTCTTCTTGCCCTATATAATAAGGGACAAGTCATATATGCTGTTAGTGATACATACACGCTGTTACTGTGAAACTATAAATTTAAACAGACCAACTGCAGACGGTACATGGCATTCCCAAATGAGAGCATCTAGGTGCTTAATGATGACCGGTAAACGTTAAATGTTAGTCAAAAGTGATAATTATTATAGTTGTGTTTCGCTACCTATTAAAAATATTTAATGTCTGTGTCCATCATTACTAAAATTAACAAATTGCAAACAGATCTTAAAACTAACAAATTGCTTAATTTATCGGCAAAGAAAAACTTATTTCGAGTATGTACGTTGTGTGTATGTAAGTTTATCAAAAAGTAAATTTTTCTTCATATATTTTATTTCTGTTTCATAAAAAGTTTACCCTTTTCTTTATTGAAAAACTGTAGCATTTTCGATGTTCTGAAACAGATACATTTTATTTTAACTTAAAAAAGTATATCTGTGCTTACTTAGTCTTTAATTTTCCATGACTGTGTCTAAATATCATGTAAACTGATGTTTATTACTTATTTTGACTTTGTAAGTCTTTATAAGCACTTATAGTAACTCAGGTAAATGAGGTACTGGAATACTATTATTGTATTATTAAGTATTATGTAAGAAAATTATTATTTATTGAATAATGATTTTATACTATACATTACGCCAGTTGAGAACCGTACAACTATTTAACTAAAGTGTTATGATAACTATTTTCTAATCTGTATAGTATGGAGAGAGTCCGCAAATAGGTACACAAAAAAGCATTATGCATGACCTGAAAGGTTTAAATGAACAATATTATTTTTGTAACAAAAATGTTTAAATTAATTTACGAACTAAATAATACTCTATATATTTAGGACAAAAATAATATCAGACATAGTGGTAAATATATATAGTTATGAAAAATAAAAGTATAATACCGAAATACAGGGTGTTTCGGGAGAAAAGGGAAATATTCTAAGAACGTGTTTGGAAGATCAAAAAAATGAAAAAAGATTATATGATCATAGGTCCGCAAACGTTTTGTTTTCGAAATACAGGGTATTAAAGAAAATTTGAAAAATCGGTTTTTATTTAATATTTCGAAAACGATTTTAGTTATCAAATTGAATTTGGTTGTGCGCTATAATGACGTAAATGGTTTTTAACAAGTCAATTCATGGTTTGTAAAATGATTTGACATACTTAGTTGTAGTTTGATATAAATATTAAGTGTAAGGGGTTAAACAAGTCATACATAGTGAGGTATAGAAAATATGCCCACGTGATATTTGTTTATGGTTATTGCGATGACAGCTCAGAGAGGGCAGTTGATGAATATGAACGTTGCTTTTCAAATCGAATTGTTCCTTATAGGAAATTTTTTCAGAGAGTATTTGCAAATGCACAAAAAAATGGATTGTTTTCAAGTGCAAGGATTATTTCTGAAAGAGAGCAAGGCCTCGACGTGGAAGTTGAAGAACGTATACCTGATATTGTCACAGATAACCCAGGTGAAACTAAGAGAAGAATTACAAATGAACTGCAAATACCATGACGTAAAGCCGTTTAGGAGACACTTAAAAGAAATGAATTAAAACCTTTTCACATTCAACCGGTTCAACATCTCGAACATAACGATTATGTCTTAAAAATACAGTTTTGTGAAAAGATACGTCAAAATCAGGAACTGCATAGATACATTTTGTTTAGCGATGAAGCTCAATACACTCGCGATGTGATATGCTCTCAACGATCAATTGTTTGGTCCTTTTGTGTTGGACGGATGTCTTACTGGTGACGGGTATTTATATTTTTAGCAAGAGAATCTAGTAACAATGTTGGACGATGTTTCCTTACATGTTAGACAACGAATGTTCTTGCAACACGATCGAGCCCCTCCGTATTTTAGTGTACAAGTAAGAAATTTCCTAAATAATAATTTTCCTAATCGATGAATTGGCAGGGGCGGTCCGTAAAATTAGCCACCCAGGTCACCAGACTTAAATCCATTGGAGTATTGTCTCTGGGGATGGATCAAATCATTAGTTTACGCAACAAAAGTGGAAATAAGAGAAGTACTATCTGATCGTGTTCAGAAAGCTGCAGCTATCACAATCCCAGATCAATTGAACATGCTACCCGAGCGATGAACAAACGAGCCAACAAATGCATCGAGGCCGGCGGACACATTCGCTAATTTAATTAACATAAATAGTATTATTCTATTTTATATGCTTCTGCTAAGGATTTTCAACTTTAATTTTGTTGCTGAAATAAAAATTGGCTTAAATAAGTAAAGCAATATTTTAATTATTACTCGAGAACGGTGAATCAGAAAAAAAAATATAAGGGGACGTTTTTTCTTTAAAATAGATTGTCAATTAAGAAAAAATTATCAATTCTGAAGAAAAGCAGTGGCGTCCGATTTTCTCCCTGAGAAATTACCTCACCTTATGTTTCAAGCACACCACTGGTGAAAGTATTAAAAATCTTTTTATTCCAAAACATGTCCCTTTACGTCATTATAACGCACAACCAAATTCAATTTGTTATCTAAAATCCTTTCCGAAATATTAAATAGGGACCAATTTTTTTAATTTCCCTGTATCTCAAAAACGAAGCGTTTGCGGACCTATGATTATATAATCTTTTTAAATTTTTTTGACCTCCCAAACACCTAGTTAAAATATTTCCCCTTTTTTCCCGAAACACCCTGTATAATAACAAATATTTAATATTTAGGTAGTATTATAAAAGTTTAAATATGGAATTAAATTTGACAAAAATGTATCTTTTATATTCCATATTAAGTTGCTTTTTGTCGATATATAGTGAAAGTAGCTATATTTGTTTAGTCTTAAAAATAAATCTAGATCTATATAATCTAAAGAGATAATTAGAGTGAGACGTGATTGTCTGAAAACAAAATGTTAATATTAAAAATATGTACCTGACAGTTCACAGTTTCGGATAGAACTGGCATCACTGTAATCAATATCACAACTAGCGTGGAAGTTTTCACTGGAATACGACACAGCAGGGTAAGATTTACTTCCTGGATCGCAGGTACTTCCAGCGGTACCTTGGCCAGTTGAAGTAGCCATATGGTTGACGACAAGATCAGCGTAAATCCTTAAACAGAAAATTATTAGTGTTTTATTTGTAATAAGTAACAATAGCAATAAAGGCTTACTTACTAATAATTGAGCAAATGTATTTTTTCCAATGGAACAAAATAGCAGACTCAGTTTAGGTTTAAGTAGAGCTGCTCTCATACTTAATCTAACGGTGTCAACACAGTATTCTAAATTACGTAAGAGCTTCAAGTAAATTAAAATAAATTGTTAACAAAACTCTAAAAGATCATTTGCAAATAAGAAAATCATAGGATATCATATGTTATGAAATAAAATTATTTTAAGGACTATTAAAAATATTAAAATAAACTAACAAAAAAATACATTTAAATATATTATATAGGCAACCGAATAAATAAATAGAATACAAAATAACAACAAAAAAAGGTCAGAGAACAAACACAAAACTTTGTCAATCATTGAAATGATAATTCCTAACAAAACATATTATTATTTACATGCTGTATGTCACTTAAAATTATATGTTTGCCTTTTTTTATTAAAGCCTTATTTTTTCTGCTCGAATTATTGAAATGCTGGGAACTTTACCAGGCAGATAATTGGCTTAGATACCAGTGTTAAAACAATTGTATCCATGATAAGTATCTGCCTGGTAAATTTAGGAGAACCTTTTAAATTCCAGCCTTAATGTCTTTATTTTACATTAATTAAGTAAGTTATTATGAGCTATTATAAGTGTCGCTTATACGAGAAGAAAAAGAAGAAGAAGAAGTTTTTTTTTCTAGAAACGCTCAAAGAGTTAAAATATCTCGGACTTCTAAACTCATTTTCATACCTAAATTGCTGATTCGCATTTAAGTATAAAGGGTAGTCAGTTGACATCATAGCAAAATGCAATTTACTTCTATTTCTCATTTTTGGTCATTTTAGTTCAGCCATTTAAATACATGTGTAATCAAACCTGCAAAAACCAGAAAATGATCTTGATCATAAATGGACCAGACAATAGAAGAGTCTATGTCAGTTGCCCCTGAGTCTTTCAGAAAATAACCACTTACTATTCCGATAAAACACAAAGGTTTTCGTCCTTTTAAAAATGTTACAGAAAACTTTTAAAACAAAAAATAGGTAAGCAAATGTTTCTCGGGGATGTTTGATTTACCTCATATTAGAGCATATAATAAAAATTAACTAAAAGCTACGTAACAGGGGTGTTCTCTTGACGAGAGTAATAAATTATGCGGTTAAAAAAATCAGCAGTATAAATAATAAAAATCCGAAACCCATGTATTGACCCTAGTGTGTTATGGGTTTAATCCTGATGCTTTGCCATTAAATGCGTAATCTCTATCCAAACTATCTACAGAGAAAAAAACATAGAATACATGTTTTGAACATAATAATTCGTGACTGATGGTATCAACCTCAAACGCACATCAGAGGTACCCTGATCTTTCCTAAAGCTATAAGAAAATGTAATTATTTTCCAGAAATACGCGAGCTATATGTATTATAGTCATATCGAGAAAGGGGCTAAAATACAATACAAATTAAAAGATGTGTTATAACAACTGCAGCATTGGATATCATGATGTTAATGTCCCTTAAAAATACTTGCCATTTTAGAGTTAAATAAATTTTCATTTATTGACTTAAACATTTAGTATGAAGTCGCCATTTCCCCACATCTCACCTTTCTTATTAATATATTCATACATACATAATATATTAAGAAATTTAGGACATATTTGCCTTTTGTGGTGCCCAACGTTTTAGATACATATTTTCTACATTTTTTTTGTTATGGAAGATGTGGCATCAACTATTTCAGACGTAATAATATGCAAACATAATAATAATTACAAATAATATAGTTAATATACATACCTAATGCCTACGTTATTACAACGTTTGATCATGTCGGCTAAAGCATTTTCATCACCATTTCTATTGCTGAGAACGTAACTTACGGGTTGATATTTTTCCCACCATGGTCTTCCGTCGACTACAGCATTTTCCATGGGTGGAGAGATCTACGTGAAAGCGTAGTTTGTTAGTTATAATATTTTAAATGGTTATTAAAAGTTCATTAACTCTAATTAAACAAAAGTAGTGGAGATCGAGCCAATGTCTTTTGCAAAGGGGAGAAATTTTAACCAATATCTTATTTGTGAAAAAAAAGTTTTAATATCACTAAGTATACAAATCATTTTAAAGATTAGAAGATTTAAGTTTATTGTTTATTAATTGTTCATAGGCTAATATTTATAATACTTAATGTTTTCTGAGCCAAATTCCGAAGCCCCTACTGATTACAAATTATTAGCTACTTAAAGCCCGGATTTAAATCATATCTAAAACTTACAATATTAGTAATAAATAAAAATCAAAACCATATTGTCTGTTTTAAAGGTCATACTTGAACATAAAATAGCCTTGCCTAAAATGTATATTTTTCGTAAGGTATAATTGTCAGCATTTTCTTTATTACCTTTTAATTCTAAATTTCTTTACGGATACATAACATACACATTTTAGAAGTTTGAAAAAGTAATCTTTTTTGGCTTACCTTAATCTATTTAAGAAAATCCACAAACATTTATATTTAAAATTTTTTTAAATGGGATATTTTTAAATATAAATATTATAATTAAACTGAAACAGATTATTTTTTCAAGCAAGTTTTTATTTTATATATCCGTACAGGAATTTAGATTTAAAAATTATTATTATGGATTACACTAAACTCCCAAGGCAGTCACCTTATTTTGTTTTGATAACTGATGACAGCCATAAAAGGCTCGACACGTCTTAAAAAATAGCATCATCCAACATCAGCGATGTGTTACATTGTGAACACTATTCTCAAGAGATATTTTTTAAAAGAATATGGTTTACCTGTTCAAGAAACCTTACTTTTACTTATATATATATATATATATATATATATATATATATATATATATATATATATATCCAGATCCATTTTAGCGGTAGACCAAGAAAATTAATAACTTATCGAAAAAAAGATGTTATTGCTTCACACTACAAACGGTAGAATGTTATATAAATAAAAATAGTTACAAAAAACACATCTCTGCACAAAAACCGAAACTTGTATTTTTTAAATTTTTGTTAGAAATGCTACTTTGTTACTTACTTGAACACCAGCAAATCCTTTCTGGCTGAGAAAATTTTCACATTCCGAGGCTATATCTGTCCACTTCCACTCAAACAAATGCACTATGGTATTTTTACCATCAGAAAAGTGAGGATCATGTTGCGCTACTGCTACTGTAGCACAAAGAATAACTGCTAGAACTGCTTTCATGTTTACCCTACAGTGTCCTGGGACAAATAATGGTAAGGTTGATAAATATACGTATATATTGAGTTTTCAAAATTGTTTTCATCTACATCTGATAAGAATAGTCTTTGTACGATCAAGTATTTTTTCTTAAAAATAAAAATAAGTATTTTAAGTGCTTGGTATCAGCCGGTATCTATAATTATGAAATATTTTGCTTTATTTAATTATATAAATGGCGATGCAACATAATATAAGTATTATACATTCATGCGTAGGGGGTTAGGAGTACTTAAATAATAAATATTATCATACTTAAAAAAAGTATAGAAACAGGAAGTTATCTTGAGCTAGTAAAAATGATAAATAGAAAAGTTTTAGTGTTTTCAAACATCTATTGCATTAAAAAAATATACTCGATTGGTCATAAAGTAACCACAAACCATAGTTATATTTTTATTTTTCAAATGAACCTGTTCTTGCTAATTTTATTATAAAGATACTAGGGTTGATACTTATGTTGTAGAGTGTTTTCCGTCGTTCTCTTACGCACAGCTAGCTCACTATAACATTGTTTTTCTCAAATTCCTCGATTGTTTTTTGAGTACCAAAAATCACTCCTGATGAACATATAATATACAGGATATTCCATTTTAAAATGTTGTTTTGTCGTGACTTTATGATCGGTCCTGTTTGAATTTTTTTTAATCAAATTTATTTTTAGCAACTAAAATTCCTGGTTTTTAAGGTTTTTGCTGACTCTCTTACTTTTGGAACCGGTCAATTATTTTCAAAATCAAGAGAGCTAGCAAAAACATTAGATACAAAAGATTTAGGATTTAAAGAAATCTATTGGGTAAAGAAAATCTATTCATATAGGACTGATCATAAAGACGACAAAACAAATTATATTTTTTTATGGTATATGAATATTATAAATCTATCAAATCAGACCCATTTGCTAGCTATATAATATTTTTCTAGTATTAAAATATCGGTAAAAATATATACTTTTTGAAGATAGCTTATAACTTCAGGATTTATTAAAATAAAAACAAAAATTTTAAATTTTTTTTAAAGAAAGGGCTGGTAAATGGAGCATGCATTCAAAATAATTAAAAAAAAATTTTTCGACTTTGGGTGTACTATAATTTTTTTGAATTTGGTTATGACTTAAGTTGTCACCTTGTATATGGTAAACACGAAAAATACTAAGCCAAAGCACCGACAATAACAAGACAAGAAGAGGCACAGTCCGTAATTTTTTTGAATTTTTACGGTTATGAAAATTAAAAAGTTCACTTACCGGGGTGATTTAAAAACGAGTTAAAAATATCTATCCATAATTTTTATTGCAACCTATTTTGCTTTATATGTATTAAAAGAAAAACGGGGAAAACCTCAAGTTGTTTAATTAATATATCTTAATATAATTATAAAAAGTACTATTTGTAAAAATGAAGTAAAAAGAGAAATTAATTGTTGAAAATTTTAATCGAAGATGGCGGAACCAAATGGCGGCTTAATAAAGTAATTAAAAATTCAGCCTAAAAACTAATTGTGGTATAGATATAAACTAGTAAACCTGTGGTACTAATTCAAGGTGGCGGAATAAAACGGCGGCCAAATAAAATATCTGTAATCGTGAAAAAAAAATCACCTTCTCAGGTTTTACATATTTTCAGGTTTTAGCGTCCCTAGATGGCAAGGAATATGTTTCATCAATTCCGTCGGTCCGTCTGTCAATTTTTCTGTCGGTCTGTCAGTTCGCGACATAGCTTAAAAACTACTCATCAGGTTAACTTAAAAATTAAGAGTCATATGAGGACGACCTGGTAATATTTTGGCAAAAATCCAATATGCCGGAACAAGATGGCGGACTAGTGAAACTGTAAAAAAACTAATTATCCAATTTCCTCAAATTTTGCAGAAAAATTAAGTGTTAGGAATAAACTGGTTAAATTTCAATCAAATAACACCCAATAAACATGTTTAAAAGATAGTAATGACTATTATACTGAACTAAATTGGATCACTCTTCACTACTCCTAATAAAAGAAAAGATTCATAACGAGAGAAGTTCGGCCTAAGGAAAATTTGCCGATTTTTTAATAGGCAGCCAGTAATGTAAACACTACAGCATTGCCGTCCGTACTTGAAAGATTTATATAGTCGTATGCAAACACTTTTAAAGAACTATTTTTTGTCATTATTGGTACATAGATATTTTTATATTCTTCGATCATATAACGAGTTACATTAACCAAAACTTTATTAATATCTTAAATACATTTTGCACCTTCAACCTCATTAAGATATTTTTGAGTAAATAATTTCTTAAATGCCTTACAAAATTGTATTGGGGTTGGATTTCTCGAATTTCCGCCACAACTTCTTATCAGGACAAAAAAAAATTCGAGGGAATCCGGATTAAGGTTTCTTGTCAAAAGAAATGAATAAATTTTTGCTTTTGAAAGTTAGAACGGAGTTAATCGTAATTTCCAGTCACAAAACACTAAGTAAATTGGTAAATGTTTATTTTAACTTTTTAAAAATAAAATATTAGTTTCACCCGGCGCGCCGGCAAATATAACGACAATTGGTATATATTAATGTTTGGTGGTATATTTCAATACTTTTATACTATTATACGACGGATAACGGGTTTATGCATCTCGCCCGGCAGTGACTTCGAGGGATCGAAAAAGCATAGCATCCGATATTCGAGTTAAATAGGCATATCAAGGAGAGGAGCTTCGAGTGCTCCTTCTTGTCTCGTTAATGTTCGGTGGCCATAGCTTGCACCAACTTTAAAACTAGATAGAAGCGAATGCCTCGTTTCGACTGTGAACCGGTTTATTTGAGAAACGAATACAACTAGAGCTGGCGCTACAAATAGCACAAAAAATTCAACCCAGAGTCACGCGCACGAGTAAACAACTGATATGATGTAGTATCAAATCCGACGAGGACTTCGAATGAGGCATAATTCTTATGTTGACGTCGATACTGCCAACCCAATTAACTACCTACCGATTGTGCATCAAATTTTTAGAAATTTGTCAAAAATTAATTGAAATTCATTAAAACCGTTCCTGAAGAGCATTTAAAGTTTGTTACAAATTTCCGATGTAATTAAACTCTCATAGAAACTTTATCCAACATAACCTTCGGAACTTCG
Source organism: Kuschelorhynchus macadamiae (assembly GCA_030620095.1). Taxonomy (NCBI): domain Eukaryota; kingdom Metazoa; phylum Arthropoda; class Insecta; order Coleoptera; family Curculionidae; genus Kuschelorhynchus; species Kuschelorhynchus macadamiae. The sequence continues at coordinate 761,621 of JAUTXW010004897.1, read as the reverse complement.
TAGAAATCTTGGGATATATGGGAATAAATAAAGTCTATACTTAAGACAACATCACAAGGAAAAGCTAAGCAATTTCATTCCCGCCTTAAAAAGTTAATGAAGGCTTTTACAAAACTTTCCCACTTATCTTATGGTTTCTCAGTTCTATCTTTAAATTTACCATACCAAATACATAAAGGGAAATATAGAGGTCTAGTCCTCTTTAAAATATCTACACAGATATCAGCGCTTTCTATTCCAATGTACGGTTTTTCAAACCTGTCTTCAAGACGTAACTTTTATCTCAGAATCTAAAAAATCTAAATAAGTTTAAAGCGGAGTAATATTGTCCTGTAAAGTGCGTTTTATTATCCACACCATTTAACTGGATAATAAAATGCGTAAAAGTTAGGATTCAACTAAAATAATATGACTTTCCAAAAAGATCTTCGCTGGCATAACATTTGCTACAAGGGCAAGTTAAGATACAAGTTTGCTTCTCCGAGCCCAAAGTTTCACTTTGTTTGCTAGCTATTACACACTTTCTACAATAGAAATCAAAACCAATATTAAATTGTGTTTCCACATATAAGTTGCAGCTTCTCCTTTAACTTTTTTTGTCCTTAAATTTAATTATGTGTCACACATTATTAAATTTAAATTGTCATATATCAGCAAAACTGCAAAAGTTAATAAATATCTATTGTTAGTTTAACTGATGTTAAAAATGTGTAAAATATTGTTTATTAAATTAACGGCATAGATATGTTTTGACGATAAAATAAGATCTTTATATAATTATATTAAATATGCAACTATTGTCAAAATAATCAAACCGGATAAGTTAATCAATTATCAGATGTGGAGACTTAAGTGTATTGTTATGTACAGTTCGATCAATTTATATTCATACCATTTTAAACGTTAATAAATTTTTTACTTTCTAATTTATCGACATGAACTAAAAACCAAGTTATGGAGTTCCTTAAAGAGTTTTTTTAGGTATTAAAAAAACAAAACACTATCATGTATACAAGATATCACCGCAAGTTGTATTCTTTTTTTAATGGGGCCGCCTATATTTTTGTTACTATTTGGATAGCATATTTTGTTCTGATTTCATTCAGGTTTTTCGATTTATTCGCAAATAAGTGAAATAATTATACACTGAATACAACGTGAAACAAAAATATATCAACAATATTTAGCCCAACGAAAGTCGGGAATCAACAATGTAATTCAGTGCAAGTCGTGCTATTGGCCAGCGGAGTAGCTATTCCTATGATTTCATTTTGTGCCTGTGCTCTACATGGGGCTGGACAGTCTATGCCGGCCTGATGATGTCTAAACAGAGCGAAAGTCGCTTGGCTAAAATGGATAATTGCGCCTGCGGCATTGCAGGACATGTTTCAGACAGGGATCCTTGTTGAGACGTTCGTGTAACTTGAAATCAAAATATATTGACATTATTTCTCTCTCCATTCTGTATACTTAGGTACCATTTTAAGTTCTGCGAGATTTTTTCTGAATTCGAAAGTCTTTATTCATCGGATTATGGGATGTTGGGATCTTCAAGCAAATTAGATAATGCCACAATAAGAAAGGTTGAAGAGAAAACTGCTTTCCATATTTGAAAACAGCATTCACGGTTGATTTTGACTGGTTTGGTAGTGAGCTCATAACTTTGCTAATAAAACTTTCTCGATTTCTAGTCAGGTTTGGTGGGAATGGCCCAGTAAAATTCAGTGGTGGCTCATGGTGAATTATATTGGGAGGCCAATGAATATCTTATCTTTAAATTGAGTTTTAAATTCTCTTAAAGTTCAGGCCTACTCTTCGGTCTTAAGAATTGGAAAAATGCTGAATGACACGTTCGTTAAAATTGCTCTCAGATTCCTTTTATAAACGATTTCTCGATACTTAACATTGCTAATGCGGATAGTCTATCTTGGCCCAACTCCTCAACAAAATTTATAAGCCCTCGAAAAACCCGATTTTCAGATAAAGCCATTTCATCGTGGTCACGTAGTGCCAGCTCGTATGCCCCACAAAATTTTACACAATCTATAATTTTGTTTAAAATATAACGATTTTTGGATACATTTTCATTAAAATCTCTAAAGGATTTTCTATAAGCTGTGTCTAATGAGTGCGAATATCAACACTTCCGACCGTAGCATAGTTCACCGAACATTTCATGTAATCTGTAGAAAACGCATGATTTTTTATTTTTTCTTGTGTTTTAAGTCTTTAAAATTCGGTAAATTCCTCTTTACCCACAACTTCCCTCCTACAGATTTCCACTACGTATAGATTACACAGTGTATATATGCATTTAATTACTTGGCAATAACTTTATACAAATTATACTGTAAATTTTTTTTACAACTATATGGACTGAAAAAATGTATTATATGTGTGTAGTGGAATTCAGTACGAGGAAAGATGCTGGAAAAAGGAAATTTACCGATTTTTTTAATTTATTTTTAATTAACGTTTATATTATTATTATTATAGTTTAAAAAAATATCTCATTGTGTATTGTCTTCCATAAAAAGAAGGTTCTATGTCAGGAGATTAGAATTTTACGAATATTTAAACCTAGGCCATCATTTTGTTTTGTCCTACAGGATTCTCATTAAAACTCTCTGTTTCACATTTATATGCAAAATTTCAAGACAATTGGATAGGTAGTTTTTGATACTGAATCTTTAAACAATTCATTAGGCGACTATTTTGTTCCACCACAATTACTTCATACCAACATTTTACAGTTTGTTCCTTTAACACACTTGGTTTTTATAGAAAATGTAAGGACTATTTGATAAATAGATTTTTATTTATTTCTTTGATTTTTACAAAAATTTTCCAATTCCATTTCATTTTTAATCATCCTTCTTACCCTTGAATTTTGACTAAAATTTTAATTTAGATATGTGGTTAGTGTGTAGCTTTCTTGTGCATAAACATAACGACAGACCGACGGTAATGGGAAAACATGTTTTTCGGGTCCCTCGATCCCGAATCTCGAAGGGTGATTTTTTTCAAGATTCTCACACTTCTTCCGAGGGAAGTAAAAAAAGCAGAAAATTACTTTTAAAATACTACTGATAAAAAAGAAACATTCGACATAAGTGACATAGTAAAATGGTTTAATACTTTAACTTGATCTAGAAATCTAAAAAAAAAAAACTATATATTAAAAAAGATTGTCTCTCTTAGAGTTTTCCAAAAAATTACGTTTGGATGCTAACTTGTTACTACAATGGAGTGCGAGTGTTCCGTGTCATATAGACACTGGCCTATAATACGACCAAATGCATGTTTTTGCACGCAACGGTTTTCATCCGTCCGTTAGTCATCCTATAGCTTGCATGTTGCAGGCCCTTATGTTGTGAGATGAAATCCTTTATATACTGAAGGACAAGAAAGCAACGACAAATGCCTGTTATGTGATTTATCTTTAAATAAAAACACTTTTTTTTTAAATCGCCAGTCAATCTGCATCCGCTCTTTCATTTGGTTGATCGGAGGTACCTAAAGAAGGTGAATATAATTCCAGCTTTTTAACAACGGTCATTCAATATTTTTTTCTTGAGTCATTTCAAAACATTGTTATCATAATAATTTCAAGACATAATGTCTACGATGGTGGAATAACCATGAGTTATCTAGCTGTCACTTGCTGAATATACATTTAAATTGTTTAGATTGCTCTTTTCTAACTATATACTGTATGCTTTGTATTCTGAATGGCAGTCAGTTGAACATATTTGTAATTATAATATATAACGATATATTTTGTACTTTAGAAAAATAAATTGTTTTTAAAAAGCTATTCGCGTAGATCGATTAGTTAACTGGCGCAGTCGTACGGTATTTTCGGGATCGGTTATCGATTGAATATCGGAAAAATCGAACTAACCAAAAATATAGAACCTAACAGAACTGTTCATTGTGAGGTGTCGGAACATTCATTTTGGAGCTGTACCTTATAGGGATCGAAGATTGGCCCAAATTCGCCCAATTCGAATTTTCGGGATCGGTTATCGATTGAATATCGGAAAAATCGAACTAACCGAAAATATAGAACCTAACAGAACTGTTCATTGTGAGGTGTCGGAACATTCATTTTGGAGCTGTACCTTATAGGGATCGAAGATTGGCCCAAATTCGCCCAATTCTTGCAAAAGCCAGGACGTTTGTGGGAGGACCAAATAGCCGACCAAGACCCTGACCTTATAATATAGGAAATGTGGAAGAAAATCTTCTGTGTTATGTAAGTGCAACAGATGTCTTTTTCTGACGTAAATTATATTATTAATCAATTAAACAATTTAAAAATCCAACAACCTTCAACTGACTCTGCTTCTAACCTTTCAGAAGTAAATATTTTATTAAATAGTACCGCAGGTACAAGAAATAACTTTTTATCTGAAAATAATAGTAATAATATGGCTCAGTTTAAACTTGAATATTTAAATTGTGTGCCACAATTTGATGGCAGTCCTAATGATCTTAATAGATACTTAGCTGTATGTCTAAGTATAATAGATGCTTTTTATAAACCCAATGAACCTGATAATTTTCAAAATATTTATTTACTCAATTCAATAATAGGTAAATTATCATTAGTGTTAGGTACCCACAATGTTACAACTTGGAACGAATTAAAAAATATTTTAAGCAGACATTTCGCTGATCAGCGTGATGAAGCTTGCTTAAACAGAGATCTAGTAATGCTTAGGCAACAAAATAACGAAAAACCTTGTCAATTTTATGATAGAATATTACATATCCTAAACCTAATTTGTTCATATATAAATATACACGAAGAAAGTGATGCTGCAAAAACTTTAAAAAGAAATTTGTATAACGATTTAGCTTTAAAAACTTTTCTTTCGGGTCTTAAAGAACCATTAGGTACGACAATACGTTGTATGCGTCCAAGTGATCTCCCTCAAGCCATGCAATTTGTAACAGAGGAATACAACACACACTATTTTCAAAATGTTTCAAAACCTAATAATCAAAAACCACCTACACAACATTCTAGGCCCACACATAATCAGTTTTATTCTCCACCCTCTAATTTTAATAGAAACACACAGTATGACACATTCAACATGCATACACCACACAACTTATTTTATAATAAACCAACATTTCCTTCACAACCTATTCCAGTAAGACCTAATTATAATCAAATACCAAGAAACTTTCCAACAAATTCACAAGTATTTAAGCCTCGATCGAATAATGTAAATGTATTTAAGCCTAACCCAAATCAGTCGTTTCCAAAGCCGACGCCGATGAGTATATCGACAAGGCAGACAAATAACACATTTAGACCAACACTTGGCAATTGTCAACCATCATACATTAAAAATTATTTTAAGCCAAATCAGCCCCAGAATTTTATAGCTGAAGAACTCTATAATACGAATACTATCGAACAAATCAACGAAACCCCGTATTATGCTGATAATATGGAAGGTAAAAATTATAATGACGACGATGAATATGTTACTAATATGCCACAAAATATAGGTCATGAAACACAAACAAGCAACGAGCTACATGTAGGTCAATACCCAGAAACATGTGATCGTGAAGGTTACGCTTCCTCGAGTAGCGATGGAAATTTTCCATATGCGACTCAAGACGACAACGAAACATAACGCCCGAGATAATATCACTTAACAACACAACACTAATACTAGCGAGCTGTCATATATTATATTCCCTGAATATAATTTAAAATTTTTAATAGATAGTGGATCAACAAAATCATTTATTGACCCTAATCCTGCAAATAAATTTTATTCTAATTATGTAGTCTATGATCCATTTATTGTCTCGACAGTTTTTCAACAATCAGCACACGAATACAGTGTAAAAATTCCGGCGTCTCGCATATTTAAATTACCAAGAAATAAATACTTAAAGTTCTACTTATTCAAATTTCATAATGTTTTCGATGGGTTAATAGGACTCGACAATTTACGAGAATTGCAAGCTAATATTAATTATGACAAAGGTTTCTTAATAACTCCAACTGCTAGGATTAAATTGCAATTCCACAAAACGCAAAGCCAGATAAATAATATTACTATTTCGGCACGTACAGAACAAATCGTGAAAATTAAAACAGATATACAAGAAGGCGAGATAATAGTCCCGTATCAAAGGTTACATAACTGTGAAATCCCAAATTGTCTAACAATCGCAAAAGATGGTTATGCATTAACCACTATCTTAAATAATACATGCCAACCGATAACATTAGATATCTCCGAGCCTTTTAGTGTTGAAAAATTTGATATGGCAAATATCGAAAATATTAATTTAAATAACTTTGATGATCAATTGACACCAATTAATTTTGACCCTAACCAAATTCGTACTAGCCATCTTAACGAAGAAGAAAAATCGAAAATCTTACAACTCTGTAAAGAATTTTCGGACATTTTTTATTATAAAAACATGCCTTTAACCTTTACAAGTAAAATAAAACATTCAATTAAAACTACTGACGAGCAACCTGTATATACTAAATCTTATAGGTACCCTTTTGTACATAAAAAAGAAGTCGAATCACAAATAAATAAAATGTTAGAGCAAAAAATAATCCGTCCAAATAATTCTCCGTGGTCTTCACCAATATGGGTGGTACCTAAAAAGGCCGATGCGTCGGGAAAGCAAAAATGGCGTGTAGTTGTAGATTTTCGCAAAATTAACGAGAAATCAATCGATGACAAATATCCGTTGCCTAATATCACCGATTTGCTAGATAAACTTGGCAAATGCCAATTTTTACAACCCCCGACCTCGCCAGCGGGTTCCATCAGATCGAAATGGATGAAAACGATATCCCGAAGACGGCATTTAACACCGAAAATGGCCATTTTGAATTTACGCGCATGCCTTTTGGTCTCAAAAATGCACCAGCGACCTTTCAAAGGAATACAAAACGAAAAATGTTTGGTATATCTCGACGATATTATCATATTTTCAACATCACTACAAGAACATGTTGAACGATTTAGGTCAGTTTTCCAAAGGTTACGCGAGTCTTTAAAATACAGTTAGATAAAAGTGAATTCCTAAGACGAGAGGTAGCATATTTAGGTCACATAGTAACACCTGACGGAGTACGACCTAACCCAGATAAGATTCAGGCAATAAAAAATTATCCAATACCAAAAACCACAAAACAAATTAAAGGATTTCTCGGATTATTAGGATACTATAGACGATTTATAAACAACTGCAAAAATCGCAAAACCTCTTACTAAATGTCTAAAAAAGGGCGCAAAAATAGAACATGACCAAGAATTCATTAACTGTTTCGAAACATGTAAAACTCTCTTAATTAACCAACCTATCTTACAGTACCCTGATTTCGCAAAACCATTTAATTTAACGTGTGATGCCAGTAATGTAGCTCTAGGTGCCGTCCTATCGCAAGGTAATATAGGTCAAGACCTACCAGTAGCGTACGCACTGTCAACTATCATTGATAGTTTTTCTAAATATGCACAGGCATATCATTTGCAAACATTATCTGGTACAGAAGTATCGGATAAACTAATTACTTTCTTCTCACATCACGGAATACCCACCAAAATTGTTGTTGACAACGGGGCAGAATTCAAAAATACTGTTGTAACAGAACTATTACAACTTCATAAAATAAAAGTACATTTTTGTTCTCCGCACCATCCACAGTCCAACGGTGTCATCGAGAGGCTTCATTCCACCTTATCTGAACACGTAAGATTACTAAACAATCAGAGATTTCTTAAAACGCCAATTTCTCAAAAAATAAAATATGCTATTTTAGCATACAATCATACTATTCATTCTGCAACTAACTTCAAACCGATAGACGTGATAAATGGACACATTAGCCCCAATGACCCCTTTAACTTAACGTTAGATTAGTTGTTGATAACACATTATGTTACCGAACATAAAGATAAAACAAAACTCCTCTACGCAAAAATCAATGAACAACTAATAAATAAAAACGAGCAAGTAATACAAGAAATTAATGAGGACCGTGATAAACCAAATATATTCACACCAGAACAAAAAATATATGTCAAAAAACATGTTCGACAAAAACTAGGCAATACATTTTTACCACCCACACAAATAGAATATATCGACTCTATTCGAAAAACAGTAACAACACCCACACATGCCAAAATACATATGGATAACCTCAAACGACCCCTTAGAAATAAATACAGTTTCTACACATAACATTAAATTACCAAAATTAAATGAATTACACATGCCCACGGACTATATAAAACCTCACTAAGTATTACAAGATATGACTCAATAACTATAACATAACTTTTATTAAAACTATAACAAGAAACACACAATTTTAACACCAGCTATTATATTTCAGCATTGTGCATGCATACTGCAGCCAAGGACAGGTTAAAATACGACGCTTGGACGATAACCCCGGAATATTACGCATTAAACTAGGGAATGCAAAAATGAAAGACTATACCTACACCATGATGCATTATTACGATTTAAATTTGATAATTACAGAAATAAACAAACTGAATCTCAGGTCAAAAAACGTGATTTCATTGCTAGACACACATACCGAATATTATGTTGATGTTAGCAATTATTTAAAAATACTGAATTTAACACAAAATCGAGTAGAAACCAAATTAAAAGAATTATTACCTAATCATAATAGAATTAAAAGAGGATTAGTAAATGGCTTAGGATCAATATTTAAAGCTGTGACAGGGAACCTTGACGCATCCGACGGAGATCACTATGAAAACCTTATTCAAAATTTACAAAAAAACCAAAATAAGTTACAAGCAAGCCTTTTGAAACAAACCTCACTTTCTTTAACAATAATCGAAAAATTTAACCATACAATAGAACAGATAGGTAATAATGAAAAACTTTTGGATTCAAAAATAAATCAAATTGCATTTATCGTTCAAAAATCTACTTAAAGAGAAAATTCTCTTTATATTAAAGATGTAATTAATCAAATTATCAATGTATTTGAAATAATTGATTCGAATCTCCAAGACATAGAAAACTCTTTAACATTTTCGAAATTGAAAATTATACATCCAAGCATAATAAGAACGGAGGACCTTTTTTCCGAATTAAAAATTTTGCAAAAACGTATAGGCTTAAAACAAATGCCTATACCAGTAACATTGGAAAACATTACTTTTTGAAAAAATAATTCAAGTTGAAGCATTCATTTTTAATAATAAAATAACCTATCTCCTTCATGACCTCCAATAACGGCCCCTGAAACTTTCGATTATTTTCACCTTTATTCTGTTCCTATATATTGTCAGAGTCTGTTTAAGGTTGTTTTACCGCGTAATAAATATGTAATAAAAAATCAGTTGCACTACGCACACTATGGACAAGAGTGTCAAAAAATTATGTCCTCTGCACAAAAAAAGATCTCAAAGAAATCCAAGAAGACAGCCCTTGTGACGTAAAACTTCTAAACTCCGACAAAAACACCTCCATATGTAAACAGACCGAAGTCAAGTTAACCGAGCCAATTGTCAATCAATTAGATCAAACTGATCAATGGATATTGTTTCTTCCTACTAAACAGTCAATCAAAATTAAATGTGCAGGTCAAGAAGAAATCCAAAAACTTATGGGCACCTATTTATGCCATATTCCAACCGGATGTCAAATCAACGTAAATTCGTTAATAATAATTAACGAAAAAAGAAATATCAAGTCCACTCAACAGCCAATCCTTTTTCCGGACTTCGAAAAAGTAACAACTTTCCTGCCTACATTAAATTTAAGTTTTCATCTACAGGACCTGAAGTTAGACGAACTGCATCTCCTAAGTAAAGAAATTAAAGAAAACGAACCATATTTATGTTTCAAAGAAATAAGAAGACTCCCAAGTATAGGAACTGTCCTCCTATATGCCATGGTAATCATTTGCATTTTATTCCTGGTGTACAAGAAGTTTGTGCCAAAAATGAAGAAAGACGTCCCCAGAGAAAACACCGAAATTCAACTACCCCTTTAAATTTTGGCAGTTGAAACTTATGGGGGGAGGAGTTATCTAGCAGTCACTTGCTGAATATACATTTAAATTATTTAGATTGCACTTTTCTAACTATATACTGTATGCTTTGTATTCTGAATGGCAGTCAGTTGAACATATTTGTAATTATAATATATAACGATATATTTTGTACTTTAGAAAAATAAATTGTTTTTAAAAAGCTATTCGCGTAGATCGATTAGTTAACTCATGATTCAATAATTTTTTTCCAGGTCATTGCAAAACATACCATGTTACGCATGAAAAGGGTGTAAAAGATCGTATAGACGGGCACCGAGCCGCGCACTTACTTAGCGAACGAATTCGGCCGCACGGTGAGGAACGCATGTATTATTCAAAAAAACCACACAACACGTCAAATATGTTTTTAATATGTTTGTAAACATTTTTTCTTGTGTACAGAGTAGCCCTAGGGGAATGGAACAGCGCCATTTAGCTTTTTAACAGAACGGCGAAATTCGTGAAATTTCTTTCTCTCATTCAGTATGTAAAATAGTTTTTCCACTAGACAGGTTAGCCCTAGGAGGATAAAACAGCCCCCTAAAAATGAACTCTAACTATCTAGGGCAGCCTTTGTTTGCGGGCTAGTTCGCTTGCTTGTGGGTACCTCAAAGAGACAACTTGTAGAAGCATGCTATCTATTGTGTACATATTTAGCAACGAAAAGTAAAAAAATGAGCAATGACTTTGATATTTTAAATGGAACGCTCTGTATAATAGTATTTCAATAAATGAGCATCTCCTAGTTGATTATAAAAACAATATGTTTGATACCTTTATCTTTAAAGACAACCGAGAAAATTGACAAGAACTTTGCCATAAGAGGCAGTGTATTCCTCTGTAATATTCTTTTGCTTTTTAACATATTGCCCCCTATAGCAGTGTTTTTCTCAAATGGCTCGGTTGTCTTTAAAGATAAAGGTATTAATCCTGATATTTTTATAATCAGCAAGAAGATGCCCCTTTATTGAAATAATATTATACAGGGTTTTGTATTTAAAATAACAAAGTCGGTGCCCTTTTTTTTACTTTCTGATTGTTTATTTTTTTTAGTAAATTCTGACAATTCGGAGAAACCCTTAAAAGTTTTCTATACAATATTTTTAAATATCTCTGAAAGTTAAGTAGATCCTGTTTAAAATAAATATAATACTCCTCATACGTTCTCTAAATAGAGACGGCAATTCGAATACTGAATCCAACATACAGGGTGTCTGGTTATACTTTAACTTTTAGAGATATCAAATACTATTGTTAACAAGGGTGTGATGGTTTTCTCTGAACCAACAGGATCTGCTAAAAAATAAACAAATGCTAATTAGACAGGAAAACAATGAGCATCAACTTTGCTATTTTAAATGGAACGCCCTGTATAATATTATTTCAATACATGGGCATCTTATTTCTAATTATAAAAATACTAGGTTTGTTGCCTTTGTCTTTAAAGACAACCGATAAATTTGACAAAAACTTTGCCATACAGAGCCATGTGTTTGAAAGAGGGAGTATACATATACATATAAGTAAAGTCATTAGAAAGGAATACACTACCCCTTATGGCATGGTTCTTGTCAATTTTCTCGTCTGTCTTTAAAGACAAGAGTATCAAACATGGTAAGAATACCCATTTATTGAAATTATATTATACATTCAATTAAAATATCAAATTCGAACCTCACTTTTTTACTTAATCCTAAAGTTTAAAAGAAAACTATAAAACAATCGTATACAATATTTTTTGATATCTCTAATAGTTAAGCGTGTAGGCCCCGGTTAAAATATAACCAGAGAGTCTGTATATATATTTAACCATTGCCATGATATTTATATATTTAACCATAATCATGCTAATTTGCTCGTATCCCGTATCAGAGCTATATATATTTCTCCTTATTGGGCCTATCCTCTGTGGATGTTGACGATCACATTGGCCCACATAACTCTCTTCATAGTTCTTCAGAATAATGATATATATAATATTCTTCGGCGGCCAGGTTTGTTCTTGCTGTTTATTTTTCCCTTAAATTACCGATTCGGTTTTTTCATGCTTTTAAAATTTTCAAACTTTTTCATATGCGTTGAATTATGTCGTCGTTTGTCACGTGACGCATCGAAGAAACTCTCAGGCTAAATAGCGCGTCTTAGGTTCCTAACCCATGCTTACTCCTTCTTCTTGTTTCCTGTAAATTCTACTGTAAATAATGATAAATCTTTAAAATATGGTTCATAAGGCCTATTGTCCAGTGATCTTCACACCTTCTGACATGGGCTTTTTTGGGGATTGGTATAAACGCTGTTTTCTTTTTCATTCAATGACTGGAAAATGGCAGAGACAATTATAAACATTACTTTAAATAGGTTAATGATTTTCTCCCAACGTCATGGCGGGCATATTAACCCTGAAGAGTCAGATCTAATAGCTTTTGGTAAACATAAAGATAGTCTTCTGGTTTATCTTTACATAAATATTGCTGGTAGTGGCTTGTTTTTGTTTGTGAAAGGAAGTTCTGGATCAGAATCCACACAGATTTGCGTTTTAAACGGAAAATCGAGAAGAGCCTACAGGAGGCTTAAATATTTTTAAAAATGCTGTATCCTCATCGTTACATCTTCAGTGAAACTTTTAAAATTGGAGCTTCAGACTCTATTGTACTTACTCATTTTAATTATTGTGATGTTTTATATGAACATTATGTAGATAAAAAGGATATAAATATAATTGAGAAATTACAGAAAAACTGTTTATGTTTTATTTATGGTATATGGAAATTTCAGCCAGAATCACATAAAATAAAGGATGCAAAATGGCTTAGTATGCAAAATGGACGTAACTTATATTATTTGGTGTTTTTTCATAATATTATATTTAACACGTGTCCTCCATACTTAATACATAAAATTATTTACAGAACAGATGTTCAGAGCTTAAATTAAAGATTTCGAGAATCATCTCTTAGTAGAGTTCAAATCGGCTTCTATTGTGTCATCCCGTTTACACTTTATTGCTAAAATGTAAGAACCACTTTTTATCATTTCTTATACCCTAAGAATGCAAAATCAATTGGTCGTCCAAAAATCGTATGGTGCAGGGGGTGGTGGGGGTAGTTTTTCCAAAAATCTGAAAAAAAATTTTTTTGCATTTTTTTCATCTCCAATTTAATGCCATTTAACTGCCAAAATTATATTTCAATATTTTAATTAGAAATATTTTATTTTTAATTTTAAAAACCAACCGCACAATGCTTTTATATGGGGTTCCGTAATGAATAAACGCTTGTCCTGAAAACTCACTTTTATGTTACCGTTCACCTCGTTGTAGCTTGAATACGTTCTGGTTTATCAAAAAAATATGTGATATAAAAGTTATGCATTGAAGATCAAGGAATACATTGCTTTTTTGCAAATCCAAATCGGATGGATAGTTATTTTTTAAAGTAGTAAATTCTAAAGCCATGTCGTGAATATCGGCCGCCAGCGTGGTATAGATTTCCGTGGCATAGCCAGGCGAAAAACGACTTAGCGGTTCTGACGAACGTTTAGGATTATTTCCGCTTGCAAACCGGCTTTCGCTACGATTGTGAATTTGCGATGCTTACTTTTAATATTATTGCGTCTGAAAACTAGTAGCATTTTGATAATTCGTTTTTTATTAATTAAATTTAAAATGTTATGTTATTTTTTGTATATTTACATTAGCTTATGTCATTTTGCCGGCAGTTCATCTTTAGAACATTAAGTAATACCTATAAAATGATTTTTCATGGCATTCAGACACCTTTTTATAATAATTGAAAAAAGTTAAGTGCCTCCGTTGGGATTCGGACCCAAATTTTTCCAATTTTAAAAAATTGCCTGAATGCCGTGAAAAATGGTTTAATAATTTTTATTATACAGGCGTTTAAAACAAACACTTTAAATATAAGTACTTAATATCTATTATTATAAAATTTAAAAATAAAAAAAATAAAAATTATTATAAATTTGTACTCACTGTGATTATTCAGTTCGAATTTGTTTCAGAATCGGATAAATTCTCTTCAGCGATATTTTGTTCGGGATTATTTCTCTCGCCCTTATTGGCACAAGTTGATTGGGCCATGCATTTACAGGAACCAATGCAATTCATTAGTTTTTTTCTACAAGAACACAATGGTCCAGTGCAGCCTAAAATATTTTCCCCAATTAAAAATGTAATTATTTTTTCAACACGAAATTGAATTACCTTTTTTACAACCGCAAGTGTTTAGAACAGAAGTATCCTCTGGTAATATTGCTTCTGTTGTCAGTACAGGTATAAGTTTTCCATTGTCAATATTTCAGCCAAAATCAATTAAATTTGGTAAAATTGGCATAGGTGTTATACTGTTCAGCCAGATCTTAGTTTGATAATGAACTCGACGGCAATGTTGCTTTAGGCTATCTAAAGTTGGAGGTAATTTGCTAATAGGTTTAGAAGAAGCCATGATTCATCTGAGGGCATTTATACATTTTATAGTGTCGTTTGTTGTATATAAACGAATAACAAATCTTACAACATCATGGAAAACTTCTTCGTTTAGAAACTCATCATGGCCTACTCTAGCTAGTAAATTATAATGGGACAGAAATACCTTCCAGCATGTTTTTTTGCCTAGTCCAACGAATTGACTTGTAGTGTCACAACCTGTCAATGCATGAAAAGCTGGAAGACATTTTAACATTGAATTGTCCATTTTCAATTCGTGAATTGCAATAAAGCGTTCATTTTCTTTGATTCCAACTTTCATCCAAATTTCGTGTGTCAGTAAATCTTTAAAATAGGCTAGCAGAACTAAAACATCCGTGTCTTTACAATCCACAATACATCTTGTATATCCCTCCATTTTTGCAGATAAAATGTGCAATATTAATCTTGTATCGGCCTCTTCGTGTGCTGCTGCTAATAATGAATTTTCTATGTCGTAATTGGCTTTATACTGGAGCACGTCAAAAAATCCTCCACTTGTAACAAACTTAATTTTTGAATTGATAGATTGCTCGAGCAACCTATGACTTAAAAAATGTGTAAACTGTCTTTTATTGAATATTGAGTGAATAAATAAATGCCATTGTTGAGGTAATAATGTATCTGGACTCTCAATTGTTCGCTCAATTGTTTCCTTTAAGCCTCTTTTCTGCCTTGTACAATTTTTTATTGAATTTTCTTTGTAATGATCTAGCACGAAATCTATCCTGTCAGCTTTGAAGGCATTTCTAAATACAATGGATTTTAAGATGTTTGCATAGTCCCCAAATGTTTTTGCATTAGCTGGTCTGCCAAGGCCCTGTACCAATGCCATGCCGTCAAAAATATGACATGTATTATAATCACCTAATGGCAATTCTTTACAGCTAATAGTACATTTTTCTATGATACTTCCCAATGCAGATTTATTTGTCGGGGTAGATATAATCCCAAATGGTGCAAGAGACATCGGGTAAGTAGTCAGCTCATGTTTAAAGATATTTTCGTATTTAATATTCCTTCCCATTTCTTTCGCTGCTAATATTTTCTGCAAAAACTCTTGTCCATTTTGAATTGCTTTTTTCTTCCCATCATCAGCTATCTTGGCAGCAGAGTGATGGAACGTTTTTACATTGTTTTTTTTAAAGCTTTATAAAAATCAGGAGTACCAACGACGTCAATAAATTTTTTCAAAGCCTCTTCTCCGATTTGCTGTGCCGATAGTAAGGACGTTTGAATCGCTGTGGAGGCAATTTCATCCGTTGAAATAACCAGAAGTCGATCTTCATTTTTAGAGAAAACATTAAATCTTGAAAACTCACTTTGTAATCTCTGCACAGAATCTTCGTCAATTTTTATTCGTTGTTTACCACATTCAATATTTTGACTGGATAAGTTACCAGAAATATTCAGAGATGAACGAAATTCGTCCAACATCATGCCAACAACATTATAACTTAAAAACCACTCATCCAATTTAGTAGTATTTTTCGTTAATCCTACTATGCCTCCTGCATTTTTTGAGTTCTTGTTAATATGTTCTAGTGCTTGATCTACCGAAAGTTGATTAAAATTTCCATTTAGTCGTTTAACAACAAAATTTCCATTCATAAATTCTTCATGTATTTCTGGTGCAGTGTACGGTAGTTTATACATATCTAATAAATATATTGTTCCCCATCTTGCATAATTCATGTGATGTGCAAAACAAAATGGAAGCATCTTTCTGAAACTATTTAAATGCAGCTCCCAATTTCCACTTCTTTCCGCAAACTGGAATTCTAATAAAATTTCAATTAACTCTAAGTATAAACACCAGTACTTGAATGTGGCTGTTTGTGACTCAATAAATCCGGGAAATTCATTAAATAAATCTTTCGTTAGACTAGATATTTTATGAAGACTTGGCAATGCATCATTTTTCTTTTAAAGATTATCTCGTATTTCCAATGAACATAAATGAAGTAAATTTAGAGAATGTATAGAGGGACTTTTGCACTCAATAAGCCGTTTATTAAATAAAGGAATCAATATTCTCATGAGGCTTTCGTACGTTAATTTATGGGCACGTACGGCTTTATTGTATTTTTTTCCTGCTAAAATCCCATCAACAGTAGATTGCCCATAGAGCCCACTTTCCAACCACACATCGGCAAGACCTGAACATCCCATAAACTGACCAATGACTTTTAAAAAGTTCATAACAATGTGAAAACCACCTAGCCGGATAATTACATTTTTAGTAAAATCGGGCTTATGCCATTGTAGCTCTTTGGCTTTATAATAAATTGCTTGATCGAAAGTTATCACTGTATGCGTATTATTCAATTTTTCGGCAATTTGATTACATTTTATGATCACGGTCCAAACGGTATCATAATCTGAGGAGACATGGGGTAACAAAGGTAAATAACCATAGGTTGTTATATGGCAACTATTTTCAAAAATTAATTTGTGAAAGCCTGACCATTGCGGAATTACCATCTCTTCATTTTCAGAGTCGCCCATCCTGCAAATACACCAAGCTCTATTTTGATATGTAAGGTCGTAATTAAGAGTTTGTCCTTTTTCTAAAATAATATTTCGATTTTCCTCAGCTTGTACCACTCTCTTAGACTTGTTATAGTGTATTTTTTCAATTGAATGAAACTCATTAGGAATACTGAGTTTAACATTATAGTGCATAAATTTAAAGTTTCCAGGTATAGTTTCGTTTATTGGGCCCCTTTGAAATGCTGCCATTTGAGTTCCGTGAAATGTGGGTGCTTTGTCTAAAGTTTCTTCTAATATGTCAATATTATCTGCAGCAAACTGAACGAACCTATTAGGTACCAATTGTCTAGGGATTGTCACATAATCATTTTCTAAATAAAGTTGAATTTCTTCTTGGGCAATACTATTACGTACTCTAAGAGTATCCGTGTAAGAGATCGAATGACCACAAGCGTGTATTGCTTCAACTAGTTTTTTTGACCTGGTCTCCTGATGGACTAATAGTCCCAACCCTATATGTTTAGGAGTATATTTTTTTCCATTTGAACTTGCAAAAATGATGTCTTGACAAATATTAAGTATTTCACATTCTTTTCTGTCATTGTCATTACATGATTCGCTGGAGACAAGAAGACTTATTACAAAATATAAATTATTTGGAATATACTTTTTATAATCATTAATTTTTAAGTTTTTGAATTCTGCATTACTTGGTACTTCACTTATTTCCGTTTTAATATTTTGACAAATCTTCATAAAAATTTGTAATTCTGACGGACCAAAGGATAAATTGGTAGTTTCGGTTTCAGTGTGATGCAGTACGGTTTCAACAGCTTGCTCCTTAGAAAAATGTTTCAAAAAAATGCTTGGTTCGTTTCGCCTCGAAGATTTCACCAATTCCATATCGTCACCAAACTTATCTTTAATTTTTTTAACTAAAACTCGGTCGCTTAAATCTACTTCTCCGCCAATTTCGCGATATCTTTTAGATACGGATGTTGTGGAATAACCTTTTACCTTTTGGAAACCCTTCTCCATTTCACCAAATAACTGCTGCAATGATGCGTTTTCAAAATCGATTATTTTTTTACCAGTCGATGTTCTATTCGCTTCTTTAGGTTTATTTATTGTTTTACGGGATTCTGTAGAAAAACATGCAGCATGATATTTAATTTCTGATGCGATTAAATCAAGCTCGCCTATTCTGGAATAAAATATAGGATTCTTTCGAGATATAGATTTAATTTTGTCTTCCATATTATTGCTCATGACTTGGCATAATTTTTGATTTTTTTAACGTATTTGGCAAAATAAGCATTTTTGAACGTCAAATGGAATTGATCGTAATGGCCGTATTTCAGTTGTTTCCTTGGGAAGAAAACCAGAAGTAATTTTGGCGTATTTTTTTTTGTAGGCAGTAATATTTTTAGCACTAGTATACGTTTTGTAGCAGTTTTTGTGCCAGTGTAAATAATCCTGTTCCTTTATGTCATTAAACTTTAAAAAAATATGCAGGGCACTAGGATCCTTGCCTTGACAGATATTCATGCGAATTTTTGTACATTCAATAAACTTTTGTCTGGATATTTGTTTTGAGGATATTAACTTTCCGCCTTCCTGACAAATTACACATAATTGAAAATTAAAAATATTTCCTTGTTTTTTAGCAGGTACTTTCATAAAGGGTTTTAATTTAATTGCCGACTCAAGTTCGCTGCTGTCGGAACCAGTACTGCTTTTAATATCCATTATTGTATATCTATAAACGTCAAACATTTATATACAAATTATACCTAATATTATTTACTTTTCTTACCCTTAAAACCACACACACTATTGGTAAAAAATAATCAACTTCACCCACTCAAAAAACAAAACTATTCGACACTTGAAAAGCCAAACATTGGGCCACAATACCTAAAAACCGATAGCGCGTAACTATCATAATTATTACGTCGCAAGACAGACGAAAATAATCCTAAACGTTCGTCAGAACCGCTAAGTCGTTTTTCGCCTGGCTAAGCCACGGAAATCTATGCCTTCCTCGCGTCTCCGCTGGCGGCCGCGATATTCACGACATGGCTTTACAATTTGCTACTTTAAAAAATAACTATCCATCCGATTTGGATTTGCAAAAAAGCAATGTATTCCTTGATCTTCAATGCATAACTTTTATATCACATATTTTTTTGATAAACCAGAACGTATTCAAGCTACAACGAGGTGAACGGTAACATAAAAGTGAGTTTTCAGGACAAGCGTTTATTCATTACGGAACCCTATATAAAAGCATTGTGCGGTTGGTTTTTAAAATTAAAAATAAAATATTTCTAATTAAAATATTGAAATATAATTTTGGCAGTTAAATGGCATTAAATTGGAGATGAAAAAAATGCAAAAAAATTTTTTTTCAGATTTTTGGAAAAACTACCCCCACCACCCCCTGCACCATACGATTTTTGGACGACCAGTTGATTTTGCATTCTTAGGGTATAAGAAATGATAAAAAGTGATTCTTACATTTTAGCAATAAAGTGCAAACGAAAATCCGTTTTAAGAGGCTTTTGCAAGCCTTTAAACTATACTATCTCTACCACTTCCCAGAACATCACTCTTCAGAAAAGTGTCTTTTATAGCGGTTAGGAAACTCTTAATAAACGAATAGATATATTGGTGTCTTTCAAATCACACAGTTATAATATAAAGGAATCTTAACTTGAAACTGAAAAATAAAGCTTCTGGAAAATAGGGCTGTACTGTGTTGCGGCATTACGAATTTATCAGTACATTTGTTTACCATAGAATGAATATTGAACAGTTGTTTAAACAATTTTTCAAGCCATGAAAATGTCGTACGATCATTTATAATTTTATAGGTAAAATAAAAGCACACAAATGTTGCAATTTTCTATTCTTCATAAATAAGCATGTATTATTTTTTTATTTTTCTTATATTCTCTTAATTTGTTGCATGCAAGGTCTATACACAAAATCACAATGTTCAACTGTCAAACGGCAAAGGCTTCATATAGAATTTTCTTGCTTTTTTTTTTGATCTTATAGTAAACGAATCTTAAAAAGTAGGTCTTCTTTATTATTTATTATATTTTGTTATCTCTAAGTTGTTTGCACTTTGCGTGAATGTTAATTGTGTATTATTTAGGGAAATATGTAAATTTTGAAAAAAAAAACAGTTCTTTGATGGAGTTAAGATCACGATTAATTTCTCCTCGTGCCTCTTCATAGGTATTTTTAGGAAAATGATAATGTACTCTAATATATAATATAATTCTAAAAAATTTTATTAGCTTTAATATATTGGACGTATAAATTAAAAAAGAGAGGTTTTAAAATAGAGCTTTGAAGGACATTAAACAAAAAAAAACTCAACTCTTGATGATAATGAGTTTTCAACTACGATTTATTCAGCTTGATTGCTCAGATATGAATGAATCAATACTTTTAAAAATATCAATCATCAAAGCCATGAATTTCGCTAATAATAATTTGCGCTTAATCATGTTAAACGCATTTGAATTATAGAGTAGTGGTTTACAAGCACAATATTTGATCCTGAATTATACGCCCCAGTTACCTCATATAGGATAATTATCAAATCTGACGCTATACTACACCTCTTACTAAAAAATATTTCGCAATCTGATTACATAAAATTTTTCAAAAACTTTGGAAAGGATGGGAAGTATACCAATTATTTTAAGATATGACAATTCCTTGAAATTTTTGTTTTTCGGGAAAAATTCCAGAGCTACCTTCCACAAATGTGGAAAATAGTGTTTTTTATATATGTTTTTATGATACGGATATTATCAACTCCTCGTAGCTTGGTTTTACTATTGTTTAAAATATCCATAACTTCCTGCCCATTTGTAACGGAAAAAGTAAAAATATTATTGCGGGATAATATATTTTTATTATAATATTTTATATTAATGTAACAGTGTTCATTGATATTTTTCACAAAATTTGAAACATTTTTCTTTATTACTTTGCGTCGGAATGTTCAAATGGTAATTCAGGAGGTTTTGATGCTAAACTATTAAGATTTTTTAGTGCTTGCCAAAACTGTATTATATTATCTTGAGTTTTTATTGACTGTAAATATTTGATTTTAAATTTCTGAGTTCATTACAGGCATAGCAATCAACAAGTTAAACGCGATCTTTTAAATTTTTGTAAGGCACGATTATCGGTTAGCTAAATGTGGCATGTTCGTCGACTTGTTAAAATTATTGAGTTAAAAATATTAATTTTACTTAGTGATGCCGCGAGACGAGACAAAATTTGTACTCTCGTCTCATCTCGACCTAATCTCGACTCGTCTCAACACCATTCAGTCTCGACACTCGAGACGAAACAACACGAGAGTGAAGGGGTGGAGGTCTCGATTCGATGATTTTAAATTTAGATTTTGGTTTTTTGTCTGTTATATATTTTAATAATAATAAGCATATTAATAGCAATACACACAGCAACATTAAATTAAAAATGTCAAAAAAATAATAAGATCAAAACAAATATTTTTAATGTTTGAATTATTCTTAAATTTAGAACTGGTGAAATTTAAAAATAATTGACCAAATTTTGATAATTTATCACAGCCCCTTTTTGATACTTCTTCTGTACACTTAATAATCTAAAATTCCCTTGATAAGTCTTCGAATTATTTGTTTTTAATTTTTTTCTCTTGAAGCAGAAAGTGCCCAAGTAGCACATATAATCATATATGGGCTAAAACGCTGTGTTATTGGCTAATATCCCTGGCTAATTAGCTAAAATGGCTAGCCAAAATAACAACTCTATTACAGTATAAAGACGGAAATAAGGCTAAAATGGGGAATAATAATTTGGCCATAATGGGGTAAAAATGGCCAATTGGCAGTTATACGACCCTCTTTTTGATTTTATGTTTGGGTTTATTAGTCACTTTTTGACTTAAAAATCGAGCTTTTTTAGCTGAATTCTGACTTGTTTTTTAGCCGAAATTTACCTAAATAATTTCTAATTTTTTGCCTTTTCTTATATATTATATAATAAATCATCAATTGTTTCAAATTATGTAGAAATAGTATTGACAGAGCCAATTAGTGTAAGAATTTATAAGTCAAGAGAAAATGTAAAGATAACAAATCATGGTTTGACGGTTGGTAGGGACAAAAAACACTTGCGAGGGAACTTTTACGGTTAAAAGAATCTAAGATAGGCATGTAAAACACGCACCCCTTCTTGAAACTAAAAATTTCGATTTCTACAAATATTTTTTTTATTATTTTTTAGTTTAGAAATGTATTTTACTAAGAAAATTAATTAAAGGGTTCATGACGTAAAAAAAACATGCATGAAAATACGTATTTATAGGTAGAAAGAATATGTTTGTTTAAAGTGGTCAAGTAATGGCTGCTAGGAAATTAGTTTAATTTTAATTTCAATCACGGCGAATCATAAAAAGCTTTGGACTATTTTTTAAGCAAATATTCCTTGAAATTGGCCACTTTGTAAGCAAATATTTATCAAATGGCAATAATTTTCAAATGTAGCCAAAATGTAGCAACATTTACTAAAAATTTGCCAATAAAAATGCCTACTTGGTTGCCTTTAGTACGTCCTAAAAATGGATAATTTAAGACCCAGGAGCTAGCGTAACAAAATTAAACGGCGATTACCTCAAGACGGTGTTTTTGTATGGCAAATAATTTATGTTTCGTTTTTCTAAATATATCTTCAGACGAGACGAGACAAAATTTGTACTCTGGTCTGGACCTAATCTCGTCTCGACACCATTCAATCTTTACACTTGAGATGTGACGAGACGAGAATGGGAGGTCAAGACCAAACGAGATTCTCGTCTCGTCTCGACTTTGAGTAAAAGAGACCCTCACCTTATAGATATAAATACATACTTCTTTCCATTTCTGTCAAAGGTTAGTACTGCATCAATAAAATTCTTCGGATTTGTTTTACTAAAACGTTTCATTGCAAAAATTGAACAAAATCTGGATTGTTTCTAAAACATCAGTGTTTTTTAGAAAACGAAATTTCTTTATTTTTTATTGATTTTAGATTTAGATTTTGGTTTTGTGGCTTTAAATATATTTTAATAATACTAATAGGCATAATAATACCAATTCTTAACTACATGATGTACAAGCCCACAATAAATAATTATCACGTAACTTAATGTTTCTGTATGTAGGATATCTAAAAAAAAACATAAAGAACAAAAATAAATATATAAATTGCTTAGATATTTTAGTTGTTTGAATTATTCTTAAATTTTGAGCTGGTGAAATTTAAAAGTCAAATAATACTCCACCAAATGTTAATAATTTATCACAGCCTCTTTTTGATGCCCCTTCTGTACCTTCAATAATCAAAAATTCTCTTGATAAATTTTCAATTTATTTATTTTCCTCCTCTTGAAGAAGAAAGTGGCAGCCTCTTAAAAATGGAGCTGCGTTTAAAAATTACCATACCTCTTTTGTGTTATATGAGATTCATGTTGTAATTAAAATTTAAAAATATATATTTTAAGCAATTTTAAGAAATTTAGGGACTTACCTACTTAAAATATTAAAAATACTTTTGAAAAATCACAAAAAAATCTAGCACCAAGCGAAAAATATTTCAATGACAGTATTAATGCCCGTCTTATTTTTATTAACTAGCCCGATAATTGTAATTTATGTAAAAAGTGCAGGTCACAGGAGTGAAAAAAAATACCTTAATGCTTACTGTCTGAGTTATGTAATATTTTTTCTACGATCACGTTATTTTACGAACAAATGTGTAATAATTTGCGATAATTTTATAATTTTAAGTTATTCCACCGCCGGTCGCCTGCAGCGCCGCATAGTGGTCAATTTTTTACGAAAACATGGCAATAAATCAGAAACCTCAAAAATAAGCTAGATACTTCTTAGTTTTTAAATACTGTTGTCCACAAAGGCATTTTTCTAGCAACAAGTTCGCAATATAAGCGAAATTTCAGATACATTTTTGAAATTCATATTTTAAGTGTTTATTTAATTTAAAATATTTCCGTCAAACCTATTATTAACATTTTGTGTGTTAAAGTGTATTACTTAGTATAATAATAATTTGATACAATTTAATTATACATGTCCAGGTCATGATATTTTCACGATCCAATCTAGTGGATAATGGTGTTTAAACTTATATAAATTTAGCAAATTTTAATAAACTTTGGACTTGTTTGCTATTGTCTTGAATGCTGTCTTATTTAATTTTAGTTTACTAAAAGCTGACTTGTTTAATTTTGATGCAAGTTATCATTTTTACTATTTAGTTTCTAAAGGATTAGTAAAGATATGACTGAAAACTGTTAAGGACTTGTTTCTTTTCAATAGACTTGTCGAAGAGAGAAGTGCCTCAATCTTATTCTTAAGCAGACAGTTTTTTTACTAGTCATTCACTGAATAAATAATTACATAACAATAACACACTTAAAGAGTGATTAAAATTCCACAAATGGAATATTTATAAAAAACTAAGTAAGTGTTATTTTGATTACGGATGAGATATTTGTATACACCTGTAGACTTATTTCGAGTACCTGTAAGTGTTTGTTGTGGCTAAGATTATTGCTATAAAAAAGATGTTTCTCATTCCGGGTGTACATCCGTTCATCACTCTCGTTCTGAAAAGAACAATTTTGCTGACGTTTCGCCAAAATCTCATTTGGCATTTTGGAAGCTTTCTGTTTCGCGTCCAATTGAAGACTAATCGGACGCTGAACATGAAATTTCAAACATGGGTAAAAAGTAGACAAATATTAGTAAGATTTTAAAAACAACATTCACTCAAAAATAACTAAGATGAAAATAAAACCCTTGACTATCAGAATTTCTTTAATCCATATCATTAAAAAATACTGTATTGAAACTCTACTGGCTGAACTAAGGCTTGGAATAGAATTACTTTTTGATAAAGTCTCTTATGATATGTAGACGAGCCTGGAAATGGAGAATTAATAGATTATATGGTTAACTAGTTGGAGTTGTTATTGTTAGATATCCTGTCGAGCTAACATTTTTTAACGATTTAAGAATATTGTTTGCTTAATTTAATTTTCCATCATGCGTATCAAAAAAAAAGAAAAACCTAATTTAATGACCGGTAATTTGATGACTAGCAAAAAAAACAAATATTAGTAAGTTTTAAAAATCTTGCCGCTGCCAAAACTGGTACAAATCTTTACTGGAGCAAGCAGCATAAAACGACTGAGACTACTTTCTAGCCCCTTAGATTGAAGCACTTCCCTCTTGCAATTTTTCATAAAAAGTGAATGACCAGGGGTTTAAAGTCATCCTAAAGCTGTCAAAATTAACTCAAATTTTCACAGAAGCAAGCAGCACAAAATGGGATATTATCAACTTTCTAGCCGCACAGATTGAGGCAATTCCCTCTTGGAATTTTTCATAAAAAGAGGATGACCGGAGATTTAAACTCGTTATAAATTTACCAAAAGCAAGCAGCATAAAACACCTGAGAATCAACTCTCTAGCCCCTCAGATTAAGGCACTTTCCTCTTGCATTTTTTCACAATGAATGACCGGATGTTTAAAGTCATCCTAAAGCTACCAAAACTGACTCAAATCTTCAAATACGCAAATAGCATAAAATTGCCCGGTATCAATTTTCTAGCTTTATAGATTGAGGCACTTCCCTCTCGCAAATTTTTCAAATAAAATTTTTCATATAATGTGAATGACCAGGCATTTAAAGTCATCCTAAAGTTACCAAAATTTACTAAAATCTCTACCTAGGCAAGCAGCATAAAATGGCCTAGAATCTCTAGCCCTTCAGATTGAGGCACTTCTCTCCTGCAAGTTTTCAATTTTATATAAAAAGTGAATAACCGGAGTCAATCTTAGACCTACCAAAACTGACTCAAATTGTTTACTAAAGCACCCAACATTAAATGACATTGTATCAATTTTCTGTCGCCAGATTGTAGCACTTTCCTCATGTAATTTTTAATATAAGAGGAATGAATGTGGATTTAAACTTATCCTAGGGCTACCAAAATTAACCCGAATCTTTACTAAAGTAAGCTACATAAAAGGGCCTAAAATCGGCTTTTTAGTCTCTCAAAGTAATGCACTTCCCTCTTTTACTTTTTGATTTAAAGAGAATAATATTAAGTAAAAAGAGATAAACTTTATAATACAAATCTACGTTTTAAAAAAGTATAAGATATCATGTAAACATAAATCGAAAATTGATTTGTTAGGGGGATACAGCTCCGAGAATGAGCTCTTCTGAAGATGGTTTTTACTAAATATTGTCGAAACGTTTAAAAACTAAATTATGAAATTTAGGTACTTAATACTGAGGGGATAGAAAGTTGATTCTAGGCCATTTTATGCTGTTTTGTCTTAAGATTTGAGTGAAATTTGGTAATGTTAGGATAAGTTTAAACCCCCGCTCATTCATTTTTTATAAAAAATTGTAATAGGGAAGTGTCTCAATCTGTGGGGCTAGAAAGTTGATACTTGGCCATTTAACGCTGTTTGCTTTAGTGAAGATTTGAGTTAATTTTGGTAGCTTTACTTTCGCTATGATCATTAACTTATTATCAAAAATTTAAAGAAAGAAGTGCTTCAATCTGAGGGGCTAGAAAGTTGAATCTAAGACATTTTTGTTGCTACTCTTTATTCGAAAAATTGCAAGTGGGAAGTGCCTTAATATGTCGGGCTAGAAAGTTGAAACTGGGCCCTGCTGTTTGCTTTAGTGAAGATCTGAATGAATTTTGATAGCTTTAATACGACTTTAAACACCCAGTTACTCACTTTTTATGAAAAATTGCAAGAGGAAAGAGCCTCAAGCTGTGGGCTAAAATGTTGATACTGGGCCATTTTATAGCGTTTACTTTAGTGAAGATTTAAATTATTTTTGGTAGCTTTAGGAGAACTTTAAACCCTCGTCATTAATTTGTTATAAAAAATGCAAAAGGAAAGTGCCTTAATCTAATGGGTTAAAAAATTGATACTAAACCATTTTATGTTGCTTACCTTAGTAAAGATTTGAGTCAATTTTGGTAGCTTTAGGATGACTTTAAACCCTCGGTCATTTAATATGTTTGAAAAATTGTAAGAGGGAAGTGTCTCAGACTAGGAGAAGCTAGAAAGTTAATACTAAGCCATTTTATGACGCTCGTCTTAGTAAAGATATGAGTCAAATTTAGTGACGTAAGGATAACTTTAAAGCCCCGGTCATTCACTTTTTATAAAAAATTTCAAGAGGGAAGAGTCTCAATATGTGGGCTAGAAAGTTGACACTCGGTAAGTTTATACTGTTTGCTTAAACAGTAGAGTTATTTTTGGTAGCTTAAAGATAACCTTAAACCTCCGGTCATTCACTTTATTTGCAAAATTGCCAGAGGGAATTGTCTCATCTGAGGGGCGAGAAAGCTGATACTATGCTATTATATGCTGCTTGTCTTAATAAAGATTTAAGTCAAATTCACTTTTTAGAAAAAATTGCAACAAAAAAATACCTGAAACTGAGGGGCTAGAAAGTTGATACTGAACCATTTTGTGTTGCTTACCTTAATTAAGATTTGAGTCAATTTTGATAGCTTAAGGATGACTTTAAACATGTGATTCACTTTATTTGAAAAATTGCAAGAGGGATGTGCCTCAATCTGAGGGACTACAAAGTTGATACTCAGCAGTATACATGCTTTAGTTCAAATTTGAGCTAATTTTTGTAGCTGTAGGTTGACTTTAAACTTCCGATCATTTACTTTTTACGAAAAATTTAAAGAGGCAAGTGCTTCAATCTAATGGGCTAAAAGGTTGATACTAAAAGATTGATGAAGATTGATAGTAAAGATTTGAGTCAAATTTGGTAACTTAATTTAATTTAAATCCCTGGTCATCCACTTTTTATTAAAAATTGATAGAGAGAAGTGCCTCAATCTGGCGAGCTAGAAAGTTGATTCTAATCCATTTAATGCTGCTCGTCTTAATAAAAATTTGAGTAAAATTTGGTAGGTTCAGGCTGACTTTAAATCCCCGGTCATTCACTTTTTATAAAAAAATGCAGGAGGGAAGTGCCTCAATTTAAGAGGATAGAAGTTGATACTCAGTAAAAACTTGAGCTAATTTTGGTAGCTTTAGGAAAGATAACTCTAATCCACAGGATCACTTGATATGAAAAATTACAACAGGGAAGTGCCTAGATATTTGTAACTAGGTCATTTATGCTTCTTATTTTAATAATATTTCAACATATTTCGGTAGCTCTAGGATTTTTAATACCTACGGTCATTCCTTTATCTTTTTTACTGGTGATCAAATGACCGGTCATTAAATAAAGTCTAACCAAAAAAAAGTAAACAGTGTATCGTTATGAACTGTAAATTCTATTAGGTACACATAGTTCACCAAACCTAATTCACAGAGAAATCATCGGTGTGGAAACATAATATACTAAACAGTACTTTATTTTAAATAGAGTGGTGCATAAAAATTAAAACCGAATTAATAATTTAACTGCTACGTGGGAAAAATTAATAACAATAAAATTATTCACACATATTTAAGAAAACTTTACCAGTCCAACTGCAAATATTGCACATTTTGTTTCCTTTTTAACATACCCAAGAAGGCAATCTTCAGTACAGCTCATTATTATATCTTAACAAATAAAATATCCATAACAAAGTACAGAACACAGTTTACGGCCCACATTTAATTTTTAAACGTTTTATGTTAGTATCTAAAATTCGACTGATTCGTCTCGATTTGTTTATATCCGATATCTAGATTATCCGTAGTTGAGTGTTTTATTGCTGATTTTTTTATTTGAGAAAAAAGGTGAAGTTACTGTTTTCAGTTTTCGATGGTTTATACATTTTAAAATTGGGACAGACTTATTTATTTCTGGTTCAAGAATAGGGTATGGAAATTAAATTAAATCATATCTAACTACATGGGACTGTATTAATTATAGTGTGACAGAATGGAGATGACAGTTAAAAAAAGCAAAGCTAAATTATATGATTATTTTAAGTCAAACGAATATTTCTACTGAGAACGATTCTGCTAGAATTTTAGTTCTTTAATTTTGACTTCCCTCGTAAAAGGGAAGTATTGTAATCTTGAAAAAATCACCCTCCCAGATCTTTTCAGATCTTCACGTTTCAGGGGCCCTAGATGCCGAAAAACATGTTTTCCCAATTCCGTCGCTCTGTCTGTGTGTCTGTCTATTCGGGGCAGAGCTAAAATGCTACTTACCCGATTGACTTTAAATTTTAGTCAAAAATTAAGAGTACTCTGATATGGGGAAAACCTGGTAACATTTTGTTAAAAATCCAATAGTGAATTGCTAAAAAAACTATTACTAAAAAACTACCTTTCCAATGTACCTCAAATTTTGCACAAAAATCAAGTATTATTTAGGAACCAACTGGTGAAATTTTGATAGGAATCTAAGATGGCGGAACGAAATGTCGGCTTAATAACATATTTAAAAAATCAGCCTAAAAACTACTTAATAAACTGATTTCAAATTGTGTGGCATAACTAATAAGTGTGGTGTAGAGTTGAACTAGTAAAACAGTGGTACTAATTCAAGATGGCGGAATAAAATGAGGGACAAATAAAATGTTTGTAATTGTAAAAAATCACCCTCTGAGGTTTTACATATCTTCAAATTTAAGCGTCCCTCGAGGCAAAAAAATATGAATCAGATTGACTTCAAATTTTAGTCAAAAATTAACGGTCATTTGGGGATGACCTGGTAATATTTGGTAAAAATCCAATATGCCGGAACAAAATGGCGACCTAGTGAAACATTAAAAAAATATTTCTAAAAAAACAAAATATCCAATTTACCTTAAATTTTGCCCAAAAAGTGTTGCATAGGAATGATTTGGTAACATTTTGGTACGAACATAAGGTATCAAAACTACATGGCGACCTAATAAAATATTTCAAAAATTAGGCTGAAAAACTACTTATTAAATTAAATTCAAATTTTGTGCAAGCATTAAGTGTGATATAGAGATACACTGCTAAAGTTGTGGTACCAACCAGTGTATGTTTATCTAAAAAATACTTACTGAATTTGTTTCAAAGTACGCCCAAAAATCAAGGGGCGTAAGTAGAAAAGTAAAATATTAGTAGGAATCCAATATGATAATAAATAAAAACCCATCTAATAAAAATCTTTAAAAGACAGTATAAAAATGAGTATGTACGGAAGTAAATTGGGGCACACTATTCATATTAAAAGGAAAGGCTCATATCGAGAGAAGTTCCGGGGTAAAGGAACTTTACCGATTTTTTTGAAGTATTTGGTACGATTAAAAGTTTATGAAGAAAATGGTCAAGATATGATAATACCTATTTTTCATATTCAGTCATCTGCAATGTTTAAACTTTTGTGATATATGTTTATATACCGTAATTATTCTAAAACAGAAATTTTTATACCGTTGTTTTCGCTTTCTAAAAGGCATGGCCTGTAGATGAAATCACAATGTTTAAGAGAAAGTACGAGACTATCGTAAAGTAACTTTTTTAATTTAAAAGTATGCCTTTTTATATTTTTTTCCTCTGTGTTGTTTCCAACGAAATACATCTATTAATATACCCGGATTTTTTGCTGCTTCTACGTAAGGAAGAGACACATCATATAAAGAAATATTGGCATGTGTTTTTATAACGTTATTATTTTGTTTCATATGTATGGAAGCTTAAATTTTCGGATTAAGGTGTAGGTTATGTGTTTCAGAATGAATCGTCTGCGTACGCTGTTGTGATTTACAATTTAGTAGATATAATTATTTTCGAAGCAAAAATAATTAGTAACAACGGCGTTAATGTTTTCGGAATATATGTGAATTGTGTTTGAGCAAACATTATCTTGAGCATGTTTGCTAATGAATGTTGATATAATTTTCCTAGATTTCAATGTAATCAATAGGTTTGGAATGCTTTTTAAGTAGTCAAGAAGTACGAGCCAAAACATTAGCTGTGCTAATTTTTTCCGTAATCTGCATTGATTGTCAGGTATAATATTATTTTCAATAAAAAAAGAAAACATTTGATCATGTACATTTTTTCCAAAATTTTGGAAAGTACGGGTAGTATGTTGATAATTTATAAGTCAAAAAACGTTTTTATTATTATTAACAGTTTATTTAATGTAAAATAAAAATATAAATATCTATAAAAAGAGTTCAGCAGCTTATCATGTTTATCGAGATAATATCAATTCTGTAGTCATTTATTTTTATTGACGTAATACTAACATTAATCTATTTAATAGTACCAAAGTCCAAAATCAAAGTGGCAATTGTTCCCATACGTATTATTTTTATAAAAATCAATTTTTTCTTTGCGTTTGTCGTATAAATTTTGTAAAAATGAACCGAAAAAGTTATGTATAACCGCTATATATGGATATGATAAATTATAGGACAAACTGTAGTTATTAAACGTATATAATTAATTGGCTATGTAATTAAAACCGCGCAAATAAACGAGCGCTGTATAAATATAGCGCGTAATAAAAGGACTTGTAATAAAGCAGGGCCGTTTCAACTATGCGTTTTCAACACAACAGCGGCTATAACAAAATACTACGCTATATTAAAAAAGCGCGCACATTACTAATGTGTAGTTTAATTTAAGAGACAATCGCACTTAATACAATCGTTCTTTTGTTATATAGCTAATCATTACTTATATATAAATCAAGTATTTAACGGTTAAATCAAACAGGGATGTCTTTCTTTTGGCGTTGAATTCAGATACTTCTAAACAAAATCATTGTTATTGTTATCGCTTAACCTATCGAGACCACACAAGCTGACTCATAAGATAAAGTATTACCAGCAAAATATGCATAACATTCGGCTATCTGACTTACAAAGCGTCTTCGCTTAATTCCTTTGGAAACTTGTACTAGCCCAGACGGTAGGGCAAATTGGTCCTTGAGGCCCTCCCAAGAGTTTACTACAACCGTCTATCCGTAATGTATGCAAATTCCTCGAACCTGTCCGACCTAGTCATATAGGCCTGGATATTCTTCCAACGAGAATTGCGAACCTCGCCGCTGTGCAGGATCATATTCTGCTTAAGCCGCGGTCATGATCCTATAGACCTAAAAGCTGAGGACTGAGTCTTGATTTGCTGTCTTGGATGTTTATGCTCGCTAGTACTCTCTCTTTGTTTATATTTTATAATCATTTTTACGCTGACTAGAACTTTGTTTGTAGTTGTAATGGTTTTATGGTCACTAGAGCTTTATTAAATACATTTACGCTCTTTTAAGGTATTTTATGTCCCTTAGAGTTCAGTATTGTATGATCTTTAGAGCTCAGCTAAAGTAGTTTATACTCTAAGAGCTCAGTGAAAGTATTTTATGCTCTTTAGAGTTCTGTTTAAGTTAGAGCTCAATAAAATTACTTTAAGCACACTAGAGCGCTGAGTATTATTTTTGTAAAAATTGATGCAAACATTAACTCTGGTTAATAATAAATGATTATTATTTCCATTATTATCAACATTATTGTCTATATTACTTTCTCGCAAAAAATATTTCTTTATGATTATTTAAATTATTTAATATATTCATATGCATATCTATACAAATACATATAATACATCCTACATATATATATACATAACAATAAAATATTTAATTAACTAACCCAACAGTTACCTGTTGGTATTATTATCAAATTTCGTTTGGTGTTTATATTTCCATTCTTTTTGACTCAAAAAATACTTCGTGCTTAATAACTTAGGTAGGGAGCAGGTTGTTGATGTTTTTGAGCATTATTTAGGTTCTAACATATAGTACAAAAAATAAAACAAGAAACAGTGATCAGAGATGCGCAAAAGGCACACCAACAGATAAAAAAATTTGCACGCCTATGTTACTGCGATACAATAGAAGAGGAGGAAACAAAAAGCAACCAGAAGCTAGAAAAAATACAGGGATTCACTCTAGAAGATATTATGGCCAAACTGGATGACATGGATAGGAAGTATGACAATCTT
This sequence comes from Kuschelorhynchus macadamiae, assembly GCA_030620095.1. NCBI lineage: Eukaryota > Metazoa > Arthropoda > Insecta > Coleoptera > Curculionidae > Kuschelorhynchus > Kuschelorhynchus macadamiae. The sequence goes on along the minus strand of JAUTXW010004897.1, from coordinate 728,494 downwards.
CTTACAAAATATAATGAGCAATTTGAAATTAATGGAAGAGTGCAAGACGTAATCATCAAGAATAAAATGTAATTTAATAGGCAAGAACAAGGCGACCTAAAAATAATATAATAGTGCAACGAGTTTCACAGAAGCCTAATGAAAATCTTCCTAAAATCGTAATGAAAATAGGTGAAAAGTTAGAAATACAAATAAATAAAAAGTTTGTAGTTTTAATAGAGTGGGAAATACGGACGATGTTAAAGCAGTAAGTAAAGCCATCAAAGTCATATTTGAGGAAGAAACAACCCAATTAAATACACTCAAAAAGAAATTTGATCTCCAGAGTAAGGACTTGGGTTTTGAAGAAAACATCAAGATTTACTTGAACCACGACTTAACCAAAACAAGCTTGGAACTGAAAGGCTGCAAAGGAATACAAAAAAAATGGATTATAAATTTCTATGGATCAGCAAAAAAAGTATTCTGTTAAGGAAAACCGAAGAGAGTAAAGTAATATTAGCGCAAAATATAGAACAGCTAAATAACTAGAAAGGCCTCGAAATAAAATATATATTGCATATACTAATACTAATATACAAAGTTTAAGAAATATAGAGGAGTTCTAGTGTTTTGTGTTGAACCAGGACTGTGATGTGTTAGTTCTAGTCGAAACATGGTTTGATGAAAAGGAAGCATTTTTATATAAGTTAAACGATTAACAGTGGTGCTCTGCTGCAGATAGGGCAGGGGATGGGGAGCTTCTATCTATGTGAGAGAGTGAACTAAGGTACAAGTGGTGAAAAAATTTACAAAAAAAAGCGACTCCATTACCTAGAGAACTGTTACCTTAGGTGAGCATAAATTAAAACTAAGTGCAATATACAGACCTCCATCATATATATATATATTTATATATATATATATATATATATATATATTTATCTCTATATATATATATATATATATATATATATATATATATATATATATATATATATATATATATATATATATATATATTTAGTTAGCCCTTTAATCCTACCTTTGAATTGTTACGGTTAAATCAATACCAAAACTATTTTCAGCAAGATATGCATAACAAGTATTTAACATTTGCAGAGCGCTCTTTTATTACAGAGCTTTCAACTCCTATTACCGGTATTTTCTCAGGCGGGGAATCGGTACTATTAGGTTCATCTGTACCAGGTTAGCAGCAAGTTAAGTTAAGTTAAGCACATAGTTAAAGCCATAACCCAAAAGATCTATTCGCCATACAAATTTAACAAAATTAAAACTACCTCTCAAATCAATAATTTGGCTTTACAATGACTTTAATAATTTACCTGGTCCGAACCAGGTACAGATCCTAGGAGTACCAGTCCACCTTTCTAACAAAAGGTTGCAAAATATTTATAATAAACTGTATCAATTAGTTTGTTTTTCAAGATGCTAGCCGAGGGGTCCCGTTTCATGTTTTTGTTTAAAGGAATACTCCAATACTATTACACTTTATACTTTGCGTTTGTCTTATAATACTAGTTAGCTCTTTATCACAATCACTTTTTTTAGTTCTTTATCACAATAACTTTTTTAATTTTAACTAATAATGTTTCGTGAAAAACGAAATAATTAGCCACCGCACTTAAATATGATTTTGTTAAGCTTAAATTTGTGCTTGGGGTAAATTGATTGGCGCTATTTTGTTCTTCGCTGTTTTGTGACGAGGCTATTGGCTGGACATGCCTTTTGAATGCAAGCGTTCATTTGATACAGAATTGTTTTAATATACGCTATTTCGTTACGCGCTATTTTAACAGCGCTGTAACAAAAAAAAAGGTTGTTTTAAAAATGCGCACTCGTTATTATGGCGGTTGTTTATTTATTTATTATTTGCCTTGCAAATCTAGGACTGCTACTCCAATTAACAATCAGTACCGCTAGGTAGATTCGCACCGGATTAGCACGAGTCAATAAAATAATCGTTAAAGTAAAAATTTAAGTGTGACAGTGACTGTTAAATATTAATGCAAACAGGTATAAATATCACATATATATAAGGCAATACTAACGTCAGGTCTCTATTATGGCTTTAATGATAAGATTTTGTTAAGTTAAATGTTTAATAAAGCTAATATGATTGGCGGTATTTTGTACTATTGCTAATATGTTACAGCGCTATTTCATCCCATGCCATTCTGTTATGGCGCTATTTTCTCACAACGCTCTTTTTAATACAATCACTTTTTTGCGCGCTCTTTAGATTGTGCAGCGCTGTGTAATTACAAAGCCTTAAAAACAAGCTTTCTTGTGAACAAAACTCAAGGCTAGGTCTAATTTAAAATGTGTAAAGGGTATATAAGTTACCAGAAAATTAGTTTCGGACTCGAGATAGGAAACTCTATTCCCTTGCGGCTGCCGTGATCACGTCAGCGACAATCGTGCTCCTGCATGAAACTATACACACAACACCTTTAAATCAGAGCCAAGAAATGTAATAGTTGTTGTTGTATTAATAGTAGTTGCAGTATTACTAGTAGCTGTGATTTTTGTACAATAGGGGGGAGGGACCCAACAATTATGTTTTTAGTACTCTTTTCACTAACCTTCCTACCTTATTCCTCCCTTAGCCGGCATATACTGTTGATGAAGGTATGTAATTCTATCCAGTCAAGTCGGGAGATATAATTCCATAGAAGAGTAGCTGCCCTTAATACTTTTCTCCTAGGTGTTTACCTGTCACATGTCTTTAACAAGTGGTAAGCCATGCCGTTCCCTCAGCTGCCTGGCAGTTTAGACAGAGTAGGTTTTTTTTTTAATTCCGAATTTCGATATATGTTAAGTCTTTAGGTGCTTGATTAGCTATATATCCAATACATTTCTTTTTTTTGTATGAACTGTGAGAGTTTATTGAAACACTGTTAAAACGAAATAAAATAAGTCTATTGAACTAGAACAATAAAATTCACATCCGACTTCTTGCAAGTCCAAAAACAGAGTCCTCCTCTAATATTAATACAAATCTCAAGAAACATAAAGTTCCACCCCCTGTGCCAAAATTCCTCGCTTTTATTGGTCCTATTCGTTGGCAAAAGGGGTTTTATTATCTTCGTAAACTTTCCCATGGTCAAAATAAAAACATTCATTACAGATAGTAAAATGGGAATTTGGAGAAAGCTTTACTAAGATGGGTCGTTTCGGTATTTTCCTATCATAAACCCTAAATGCAATAAACAGTTTACTATCGGTGATGGTTCGAACGTGCAACAACATATTTTAAAATCGTACAAAGAAGTGTTGTAAAAATAAAAATTAACGGATAGCATACAAGAACCTTAAAACTAAATTAGACTCTAAATGCCGATGGAAATTACCACAATTATGTACAGAAAACTAAGTACCTACAAATTGTTACATTTCTCAATAGCAATAGATAATTAGCCTAGATTAAAAAAGTAAATGTAAAATAAAATAAATATGTACAGTATGTTATGCAGTAACAATGAAAAGAAAAACAAATATATACAGTGTGATATGCGCAAATTTTAACTTTGGCAGACAAATGTGGGAGACATTCAGTCGCCACAACACCCCCCTGCCAGTGATTGAGATTCACGACAATCCAGCCTGGAGGCGGTTGGGAAACCAGACATGTCTGCCCGATCTGGTCTGTCGCTCTGGTGACCTGCTGATGGGTTCTGATGCTGGAGCATAGTTCCCATCTGGTGGCTGGTGTGCTTCTTCTTCTCGTTGCGAGACACATCTGGTTCTGGTAATTTCTGCGGGTTGCAGAGTGACTTGATCGTTTCTAGGGATTCCTGCTGGGTGAATGACGTATTCCGTCTCCATATCTTGTGACAGTGGCATGTCCTCTGGGTCCTTGTTCAAGATATACGCTGGCTTGAGTCGATCGATACTGACGGTGACGTGGCGTCCCCTTATGTCAACGACGAAGGCCTTACTCTCCCGGCTAACGACGCGGTACGGGCCATCGTAAGGATGTTGCAGAGGCTTCTTCTGAGCGTCATGGCGAACAAAAACATGAGTGGCTGTTTGAAGATCTTTAAAAATAAACGTTTTTCTCTTTGCATCGTGGTTAGATCCATTGGTGGGGCGTAGCTCGAGAAAATGTGTACTTAGTTCAGTGGCGAAGTTGCTGGAGCCATCATCTTGGATATTCAGTGAGCGGGATGCTAAGAACTCTCCAGGTAGGCGAATGGGTTGCTGGTGAATGGGAGAAGATACCGAACAAAACTGTGGGTAGCCTCTTGGTCCAGCGGGACTTATGACATCGAAGGGAAGCCTTAAGTTGGCGATGAAACCTTTCGATCATGCCATTAGCTGCGGGGTGGTATGCCGTTGTACGAATATGATTGGTGCCCATTAGACAATTAATTTGCTTGAACAGGCATGACTCAAATTGCCGACCCTGATCGGTGGTGACTCGTAGTGGAACGTCAAACCTGCACACCCAGTTGTCATAAAAGGCTCGTGCAATGGTGGTTGCTTCCTGATCTTTCAGTGGTATTACTTCAGGCCACCTGGAAAATCTGTCTATCATGGTCAGACAATATCTGTATCCCTCAGATAACGGCATTATCACTATGTCAAGGTGAACATGCTCAAACGGCTAGAGGGCGGTGCAAACGTTCCGACTGGACTAATGACATGACGCGAGACCTTCGAACGCTGTCATTCAGGACAGGATTGGGCCCACTTCCTGCAGTCACTCTTCATAGATGGCCAAACATAGCGCTGAGTTGCTAGTTTCACTGTGGCTCTGACGTTGGGGTGGCTTAGTTGGTGTATGCTGTCAAAAACTGGTTTCCTGAATGGCTTCGTAATAAATGGTCTAGCTATTGAAGTTGACATATCGCACCAGATTGTGTTGTTAGTGAAAGGAATTTGGATTTGTCTCATTTTCAAGACCGAATCGTCTTGACAAAATCTGGTCAGTTCCTCATCGCTGTTCTGGGATGTTGCTAGGGCGTCGTAGTCGATTGACTTATGAACTTCATCAATCCTAGATAAGGCATCTGGAATCACATTATCGCTCCCTGCTATATGCCGAAAGTTTGTCGCGAATTGACCGATAAAATCCAGGTACCGGAACTGTCGAGGTGATACTTGGCTTTTCTTATGACGAAATGCATATATCAGTGGTTTATGGTCCGTGAAAATACTAAAGTTTCTTGCCTCCACCATGTGTCTGAAATATTTGACGGATAGGTATGCGGCCAGTAGCTCAGGGTCATAAGCGCCATATTTGCATTCTGTAGGACTGAGCTTCTTGGAGAAAAAGCTAAGTGGTTGCTACTGATCATTTACCCACTGCTGCAAGGCAGCGCCAATGGCAGAGTCTGAAGCGTCACAGAATATAGCAAGGGGTGCGTTGACATTTGGGTGCGACAAGGTAGCCTGGGCTAGTGCTTTCTTGCTGACTTCGAACGAGGCTAGACCTTCTGTGATCCAGTGTAACGGGGATCTTCCTTTGATTTTTTTCTTGAGGAGTGTGTTCAGTGATGCTTGGATCTCGGCTGCTTTGGGTATGAATCTCCGGTAGAAATTCACCATACCCAGGAAGCGACGAAGTTGCTTGGCCGTTTCAGGTTTTGGGTAGGCCAGAATAGTTTCGAGCTTTTCTGGCAGTGGTTGGGTGCCTGCGTTTGAGACGCAATATCCTAGGAATTTGACTTGGGACTGGCCAAAAACACATTTACTTGGGTTAATGACGATGCCGTATTGCTGAAACAGTGTTTCCATGTGGCGGAGGTGTTCTTCGGGCGTCGTTGAGGCAACAAGGATGTCGTCTAGGTATACATAACAATAATCCAACCCTCGAGTAACTTCATCCATGAAACGCTGAAAAGTTTGTGCTGCGTTTGGAAGTCCAAACGTCATAAATGGAAATTCGAACAATCCGAATGGTGTGGTGATGGCTGTTTTCGCGATGTCCTCCTCAGCTACTGGGATTTGGTTGAACGCACGGATTAAGTCGATGGTTGAAAAAAATCGATTTTCCTTGGAGCTCTTGGGCGAAATCCTGGATATGGCGGAGCCATATTGGTCAGGACAGGTTCTGCTATTCAGAGCTCTATAATCCCCACAGAGCCTCTATTCGGCGTTGTTTTTTGGTACTAGGTGCGTTTGGTCTGGTAATTCCCGGGAACCCTTCCAGAAGCACATGGAAAGGAGTAGCACCATTAATTACTTTGACGGTCGGAGCGGTCCATTTCCAAACCTCACCACGTGATGCCAGTTGTGTTGTGGAGTCCAAGAGTTTGCCTTGCTGCAGATCCGGGAGCAGTCCATAGTGTGCGAGGAAGTCTGGTCCTAGGATGAGTTGAGATACGTCAGCTATGATGAATCTCCATGGAAAATCTCGGCGGAGTCCTAGGTTGAGGGTACGCGCTACTATACCGTGTGTGGTTATAGATGAACCATTGGCAACTGAAAGTGCGTAGGTTGATTTGGTATGAGCACCATCCACTCGGAGTCTCGGGATTACGCTTAGATCGGCACCGGTGTCGATGAGAAATCGAAGTCCGGTTTCACGATCGTAGATCAATAGGCGGGATGATTTATTAAGGCAGATGTCATTTGCCGCCATCAGTAACTGCCCGGTTGGTTTCCCTGGTTCCATGAACAGGGCATAGTGCATTTCTGGGCTTCCTGCTTGTAGCGCTAGTGGTACCAACATAATCCGGCTGGGCGCGCTTCCCTAGGTGTGCGAGCGATGCCGCGACTGGGATCGGGATCGAAAATGCGTACGGGAATTTCGCATTCCTCTTCAAGCATGCACGTCCTGCTTGACACTAGCTAGCTCTCCCTTGACCTCTGAAAGTTGCTGTGTTAGTTGTTGCATGAGGGAATGGAGAATCTGGTATTCTTGCGAATGCTTAGGGGTGATTGCCGCTACGGAAGGGCTCACAGGTAGAGCAGTAAATATATTGTCAGCCAAGTCCGCAGTTTCACTTAGTGTTTGACATGATTGCGTAGCTAGTATAGGTTGTAGATTGGCTGGTAAGCGTCTTACCCAAATACTCCTCACTAATGTCTCCGGGACTACTGATCCTGCTAGTGCCTGCAGTCTTCGAAGAAATTGGGAAGGTTTTTCGTCACCCATAGCTTCGTTTTCTAGCAGTTGCCTGGTCTTCTGTTCTTGGCTCGCACTTAACCGCTTTATGAGTTGTTCTTTTAGCTCGGAATAGGAATTAGAATCTAATGGTTTCGTCACAATGTCGCGCACTTCGCTGATATATCGAGGCGGAAGTTTCGCGAGAATGTCCAAATATTTTTGCTCGGTGTTTGTGATTTTTGATCTATTAAAGCAAGCCTCTACGATTACAAACCAAAGTTCTGGATCCGATGGGTCAAAGTCTGGAAGTCGCCGCGCGGAATTTATCGCGACAGCGTTCGCGATAGGGATGGCACTGTTGGTTTCTGCCGCAGAGTTAGGCATGGTATACCGCGAAATATTTGTTACAAATAAACTCACGATAGCTTAGGGACTGTTGTATTGACTAAAACACAACCTACCACAAACGGAATGATAAAAAGTTCACTGTAATACTAGGTACTTACGTTGATTGTTCAATTTATCACTAAAACACTGAAGCACTAATTACACTACTTGCTCTCACAAAACAAATCACGTCGGGGTCACCACTTTAGGAACGTATGTGTGTGCTTGATTAGCTATATATCCAATACATTCCTTTTTTATAGGAACTGTGAGAGTTTATTGAAACACTGTTAAAACGAAATAAAATAAGTCTATTGAACTAGAACAACAAAATTCACATCCGACTTCTTGCAAGTCAAAAAACAGAGTCCTCCTCTAATATTAATACAAATCTCAAGAACCATAAAGTTCCACCCCCTGTGCCAAAATTCCTCGCTTTTATTGGTCCTATTCGTTGGCAAAAGGGGTTTTTTTATCTTCGTAAACTTTTCTATGGTCAAAATAAAAACATTCATTACAGATAGTAAAATGGGAATTTGGAGAAAGCTTTACTAAGAAGGGTCGTTTCGGTATTTTCCTATCATAAACCCTAAATGCAATAAACAGTTTACTATCGGTGATGGTTCGAACGTGTAACAACATATTTTAAAATCGTACAAAGTGTTGTAAAAATAAAAATTAACGGATAGCATACAAGAACCTTAAAACTAAATTAGACTCTAAATGCCGATGGAAATTCCCACAATTATGTACAGAAAACTAAGTACCTACAAATTGTTACATTTCTCAATAGCAATAGATAATTAGCCTAGATTAAAAAAGTAAATGTAAAATAAAATAAACATGTACAGCATGTTATGCAGTAACAATGAAAAGAAAAATAAATATATACAGTGTGATATGCGCAAATTTTAACTTTGGCAGACAAATGTGGGAGACATTCAGTCGCCACAAGTCTATAATGACCTGTCAGAAGTATGGTCCCTTATCATTTAACTGCTCTTTAGCGGCTACCTCCTTCAGTAAAACACAAACAACAACTGCATATTAAAATTTCTAGGGTTTTTAGACCTAATTAGAGCATGCAAAGTTATGTTAAATTAGATTTTAAAACTTCCTATTTCTAGGGCCGAAATAGCCATTAGGCCCGTGAGGCCTGAGCCTAGGACCCGTCAAAAAGAGGGCATGCCGCCGCCTCGCTGCAACAAAAATCGTTTTCCTTGTTTCATTTCATCAGTAAACTAGGACATTTTTATATTTAATGTAGCAAAGGAGGGGATACGTTTCTGCTATATGGAAGGTAGGACTTTTTTTTTGGTCGTCATTTTTTCCCGTGAGCTTGGAAGCCCGAGACTGGCTACAATGCTTTTAGGGCTCATAGAGGCCCGTAATCTCAAGCGAGCCTAGAGCCCCAAAATTTGTAGATGCGGTATTGCCTATTACCGTTTCAGATGAGACTTAAGAATATGATTCACATCGACCGACGCGACGGTCCTTATCTTGAGTATAAAATCGATTGAAAGTGGATATAAAAGTAGGGGAACTAAGGGTGCATCTACCTTCAAGTGAAGAGTTATAGGTTGGTTTGGGTTAAATAAAGATATGGTTTTATATAGCTTTATGTATTGTATTTAATAATAAACATTATTTTTGACTGACATTACTGAAGAAGAATTGCTTATGGGGAACATTTTTGGAAAGATATGCCAATTTACTTTTTACCTTAAGGATCACCTTAAGTGTTTAGGGGGACAAACATATTTTTCATACATATCCAAGGTATAGGAATGTGACATTATTTTCTTAATCAGGGTCAAGTTATTTAAAAGCGAAAATATCTTCTCTAGAAGTACATCGGGTGATCTAAATATTTTTTTAATTGATCCAATTTTTCCGTTACATAATTTTTCTTGACTTTTTTTTTTTAGTTCTGCAATTAAAGATAGGAGACATTTTAAATTATTAATATTTACATAAGTTTTATTTTACATAATTAAGAAAAAAAAACGTCCATATTACGTTACTTGGCATAAACATCTAATAATTTAATACCAATTTTTTACTTTTATATACGTTCTAGTTTTTGTGACAAAATAGAATTTTAATTAAACAGACATATATTGATTTAGTTATTAAATGATTGTTCTACTTATTTATCTATGTTATTAATCAATTTTATAAATAAAAAGTATGATATTTAAAAATATCAACAACTTCATTTTAATAACTAGAGATAAGATTTACTTACCTTCTTAAATATACATACACAAAAAATAAGCTTAAACGGTGCTGTACTTATTAGTGCTTGGAAATGTCTCAGCTGAGCGACAGAATAACCCAACTAATTTAACCACCTAATTTACAAACTGTATTAAATGTTTATGTAACTAGTAGCCATCAGGGATTTATTTGGAATGAATTACTAAGAACAATAACATTATTAACATGCTTGGCAAAGAACTTTAAAACATAGTTCATAATGCAATTATTCATCTGTTCCAACCTTGAACGATTTATTTTATTGACGCATGCTGGATTTAGCAATGTTATGAAATCGTGATACTTTTATATCAGGAAACATTTTAGAGTAAACAATCAAAAGTGTAAAGCGAAGGGGGTTGCACAAAACAGGAGAAAATGTTTAATATTAGAAAGTAATTTGCGTTGATTTTCTGAAAAGAACTTATTTGTCGGATTTGCATTTGCATATCAAACGCAAAGAGATTTGCGATTAATGACAACTAGAGATACCAATTAAACAAAACATTGTGAAGAAATCAACAATCAAGACCATACAAGTTCAACAAGTAAGTTCTTTTCATTCATACATTGTCTACCACTTTCAAAGAAACATTGATTTTCTGATTGTCTAATGTCTAAAATTATAGTAGATCCGTTTTATTGCCAATATTATGTAAGCTACTCAGCCGAAAGAGCATATTATGTAAAGAGTGGTATTTTTACCGCTAATATTAATATTATTCTTTTCTTGTCACTTAGCGTAAGAATTCAGAAATTCAATTCCAGAAATGACCTGACGATGTGAGCAGCATCAAGAATTACAGATCTCTGCATTAGTTGGTAAGTATTTTCTGGAATTCCAATCTTATTTAGTTGTTCTTTTAAATTTTTTGATATGATTCCCATTGTAGATAAGATTAGGAGCACTACTCGGGTCATTTGCCATAGCTGACCAACTTCCCGTTGCGGGTTTTTATTCTTCGCGAGCTTTTCGTTATACTTTGTATCAAGATTATTTGCAATGGGAATTGATATATGAATCATGTAGGTGGTTTTCTTTAAGAGATTAGCGTAATATCAAGTCTATTGTGGGTGATTGTTATGTCAGTTTGAATTGATTTATCCTAGTATATATTAACGACCTCATTCCCAAGAACAGCAGGCGGCTGATATTCATAATAAGATTTGTTATTATCAAGGGCTATTTTAAACTACTTTGACAGAGCCATGTTTAGTGAGAAGTACTTATTGTTAGCAAGTCTCGTGCAGTTAAACAAGATGTACTCAATAGTTTCCGAGGGTTGCTCACATTTGCGACATTTGTCTACTATGCTGTCTTTCCTCTACGCGTTACGCAATCTTGAATAGCAATAATAAAACCCTCAGTTTTGGGAAAAAGACTTCTATTTGTTAGCTTGGTTAGAGTTGCCTGTCAACGTTCTGATGTTTCAGCTCATGATGAAACTTTTCGTAAAGCCCATTAGATGCCCATTTTTCCATTTTATTTTCATTTATGTTTTGGTTGCCAGGTGGATGGCATTTCTGTCCAGTTTTGACACTGTAGTATGCAGGCCTGTAGCTTTTGGCTGAAAGTTTGGTGCAGATTGGATAAATGTCGAACACAAGCATCCTTTATATGAACAATTCATCTGTCTCTAAGGTGTCTTGTCAAAGTGACTCTTTCGCCGAAAGATTTTGAATGATGTTTTGTGAGGTGAGTCCTAATTGTACCATTTATATCATCCAGCTCCATCTCGGTCTATTTTATCACCCCCAATAAATATTCTAAAACTGGGATGGCGTAGCCATTTATTGCTCTTACAATATTCTTAGAGGTAAGTTTGGTCTTGAGGATTAATTATTATTATAATCATTATCAAAACCTAACTAAACTTTAATGACTGTCCAACGAGTGGTTCTGACCACGGACAGGGACACATCAAAGGTAAAAATTGCAGATATTCTTAACTCCGATATTTCAATAAAAATAATTTTGGTTCACCATCCTAAGAATAAACTATACATGCCGCAGGGCCTTGCAACAGTGCCATGGAGAATTTCACTAAAAATATTTTATTGTCCCTTTGTTATTAACAGCTACATGTTATCATATATCATATTATATATAACATGAAACTAAAAAACAACCACACACACAAAAAGAAAACCTATTTAAGTGATTAATAAAAATGGTAAATTTTGAAAATATCTAGGCGAGCAAAAAATTGACAAATATGTACCTGCATATTTGGCTCAATACATTTTTATGATGGATGTGATTCATTTCAATTCTTGTGAAATTAATTGTACAAAACTTTGGCTGGTTACGTTACTAACTTTATAATTATTGGTAGGTATGGGAATTTTATCGATATATCGATAGTTATTGATAATTCAGCGACATATCGAATAAGAATAAGTAAATAAAAACCCATCTATATATCGACAGTTATCGATAAGTGCCGATAGGTAGCCGACAGTATTGACAGATACGGATAAACGGACTACATACTTACAAAGATGAGGACCTTTCTTTTACTCGTCAATAATGTTTGGCTCAAATCGATGTGCAGTAGGAAATACCGATAGGTATTTCTTACTGCACATCGATTAGTTACCTATCGATAGGTAAACTATCGATAGGTAACTATCGATAGGTCACTGATTGATAGGTGAACTATCGATAGGTAACTGTCGGCATATTGATAAATAAAATATATCGCTAGGTGATGTGCTGTAGCCTAACTATTCTAATACCTAATAAATAGTATGGATGTATTTCTCAATTCGATTTGGTAGTTCCCGGGTTTCCACTTTAAGCAAATTTTTGCCAGGTTAATCTAACATTATTGTCAAAAATGTTTTCGCTAAATTAAATTCTTATTTTTATTTTATGTGATTAACTTTCAAAATAATTTTGATATTTAAATAAAAATTGGTATCTGGGCATTTCTGGATATGAGACATTCGAATTTGTTGTTTCTTTGTGTTTGACTTTCCAAACACCAAAAAACATATAATTTCAAAGTGTAATAATCTTTATTAGTTTAAAACTCCAATCAATCAATGCGATTTTTGACATTTGTAGTTGCAACCCGCAAACTTCCTTCGAGATGTGCGTCCGTAACTCTCGACCTTATTTTAGACTTCACATTCTTCATACGAGAAAACAGGACTTTGCACACATATGTGCTCCCAAACAGAGACATTATTTTCTGGGCTTGTTTTCGGATTTCAGGAAACGAGTTTTGATCTACATATTTTGAATAAAAATGATGAAGACCCTTGTCGAACTTTTCTTTCGGTTCCGAATTACACTGCACATCGATAAGCTCCATCTGACAATTTTCCGGCATTCAACGGATACACTGAATGGTCGGGCAAAGAGATTGATGTAATTTTCATTATCTCTGAAGTCAGAAAACCTTGATTAGAACTTTTTTTGAGGAAATCTAGTTCTGAGAGATATCCACATCTATAAATTCGCAACTCTTCAGTTTAGGAAAGTGTTTGGATTCAAAATGTTTAATGTTCTAGGAAAATTTGGTATTACATAAAGCGTTTTATAAAAAGTGAGAAAAAAGAAACTAAAAAGTAACGAAAATAATATATATTAATTTTATGTTGTTTATTTTGCTTTTTAACATAACCACCATGAACTATAACACATTCTCTTAGCAGTTTAAATAATTTACATCTAACATTAAACATTGTGACATTTTGTTGACGTTTCATGGAATTAACACTATCCTTAACTTTGCCCTGAAGTTCTTTAGCATTACTTGCAGGCTTTCTACTATAAATTACTGGTCTGGACTTCTATGAGAAAACCTTTCATTGGGGTAATTCCTTACATTAATACTGAAATGAGTGCATCAATCTGCATAAATCAAAACTCTCGTGTTACATTTAAGGATTGTTCTCTGAAAGTTCCGGCATACCTTTTTGTAATAACTGAAGATATTATTGACAATTTAGTCTTGGAAATGGTGGCAAAATTCAATCATTCAAAATGCTTCACCAAGCATTTGTCGAAAATTCATGTTAAGAATGTAGGACTCCTCCTAAATGAGGATCAATATCATAATTAATAACCATATTAGCGACTGACATACTAGCTGTAAACGTATGACTTATTAGGTGGAAAAAATCTCAAGTCGCTCAAAATAATTATAACCTTTCGTTCAAACTCGTTTGTATGAACTACTTTTACATCAAAATAATATATATTATATTAATTAATGTATTTTTCATATGTTCTTTTGTGTGAGCTTTCTATGTAGACTTCTGTATGTGAAAAAAAAAACAGCAGAAATTGCAATAATTTCTATATGCCTAGAATAGACTGACTTGGTGCAATTTAATTCGCAGAGCAACACGCTGACAAAAACGTTAAAGGGTTTACCTCCAAATAAGATGCTGTTGCATTACACATTTTTTTTCTGGACGTTAGACAACGAAATTTGGTTTACTTAAATGAAATATTATTTAGTCTACATATTTAAACACTGCATTTACTAATATTAAAAAAGCTAAAACGATTTAATCAAATTATATAATTAAAAAGTAAATTTTTGCGACGTGGCTTTCGAGTAGCCAAGATTATGCTTAAGGTCTGTTTGAATTTTGTATATTTATAGTGATAGTTTTTGATTGTTATATTAATTGTAGGTCTGATGATGCCTGAAAAGGCGAAACACGTGTAACCGCATTATACTCTTTTTGACTGAGACCGAGACTTTGTGTCTTATTTCTAGTTTAGTCATTTGAAACTTGGTCTCTTAGAGAATATGGACGCTTTCTTACAGTTTAAGATTATGCTTGTTTAACCTCACAGACGTTAACTTGTTGCTCCCTCCAATTTAATAGTGATAAATCGGGTTTTGGTCCCAAAAATGTAAGGTTAAGTAAAAATAAACTAGATTTGTAAACTTTTTTCTTTTTGCTAGTAATATAAAACTGTCTTTTTTTACATATAATGGGAAATGAAAATAGATATCCATTGATATCTCAATGGATTATTTTACGATAATTACAATAAATAAGTCAAAAACTTCACCTATTGTAAAAATGTAGTCATATTTGTCATTTTTTATTCTTGTTTTCATAGCATATTTCAATAAAACCTGCTTTCGATCAGTACATAATGTATTGTTAATAATCATTACAATAAATAAATGAAAAAACTGCACGTGTTGCAAAAATCCAGTCATAAAACACCATTTTGTATTTTAATTGTTACAACATAATCGAACATCATCTGCTTCCGATCAGTTTATGCTTGGTTAACTAAAAGCGACATCTACATCGCGTCGTGTTTGGAAAGTCAAACACAAACAAACAACAAATTCGAATTTCTCATATCCAGAAACCGCCAGATACCAATTTTTATTTAAATATCAAAATTGTTTTGAAAGTTAATCACATAAAATAAAAATAAAAATTTAATTTTAACACCCTGTAACTCCATCAATATTAACTTTCGTATAGGGCAAATAGGAGTTTATATTATTATTTTTGTATAAGGAATATGCTGTTAAATTGTTTATAGGACATCCGGTATACATCTAACTAATACCTCGTAGACACGATTTTGGATATAGGTAAAGCTATTAGGGGTTTATTTTCGTATATAAAATGAAATGATCACAGTAAACATAAGACGGAACTTGCATAAAAAATAAAATTCATTTTTCTTTATTGCAAGCTGCAGAGAGTTGAAAAAAATTTATACATATTTTCTATCTCTTACAGTTTTTGTTTTGTTTTCTAAAAATAGATATACTGACTATGAAGTGACGTCATAACGTATGTACGGTATGACGTCATGAGCACTTTGCAAAGCATTATATATCCGTTAATTTTTGACGTATGACAAAAAAAAACGTGTCTATTTATTTTCCATCCACTGTAACAATCAACAATAAACATTTTTGCATGAAAGTTCCTAATTTTTCATGTTTATTCTTTCTTTCGTAAGTAGCTGTAGTAGTTTATATTTAGGATTTTTCATTATATTATGAACTTAAGTTTTTTTTTATTATTACTTCTAAGTTCCGAGTACTTTAGTTAAAGAGAGATAAAACCTTTTCGACAGACCTTTCCTAGAAATGAAACTTTCCCTGTGCCAAGCAAAGTGAAATTATTACAAGGACAAAGATTATAAATTTTTTAACGCGGGAAAATAAGGATTCCCTAAAGCAAAAAAATCTTATATAATATATTAACTTAAGTTATGCACTAAATATTAATTTAATTCAATATTATTAATTACATCATTATTAATTTAATAATTAAGGTTCTTGTTTTAAATAGTCGCAATATTTTTATATGTACCTACTTATGCGGACGCTAAAATTCGTGCTCATTGAACGACATTAGTGGACCATGTATTTGTAAAACACTTGTTCCATCATTGCCACGAATGGAGATTCCATTCGTGTGTAAGTGGTGCAGAATTAAAAAATAATGTAAGTGTTATGTAATATATATATATATATATATATATATATATATATATATATATATATATATATCACGCTGGTTTCAAATAACGTATTTCTTATATTATTTATATTTCAGCGATGATTCCTAACCTAAACGTATGCAGTGATAAATAAGGAAATTGGCATTTTCTGTACAGAAAGCGCTAATATAAAAAATATATATAAAAAAACCCTATATATACAAAAATAACTATTATATATATAATATATAATATTATAATATTATAATCAGGTGATTGCTGATTATATCTTCGCATAAAAAGAATCACAACAAATCAATGTCAATTTTGACGAATATATTCTGAAAGACACATAACCAAAACCGGCATTGACTGTTGTAAAGAAACGACAATGAGTTTTTTCATGTTTTTGTCACTGTCAGTTAACATAAATCAAACAAAAATAACCAAAAATGTTTTAGCCATGTTTTTGTAACTTCACTTGTAAGTCTTAACCGTTTTTTTTTTAGTTTGATATCATTTTAATCTGTGGTGTATTTTAGCGTTTCCTCCTGATGAAGTCATAAATAAATGACGAAATATAGAGGATGTCAGAAGTAAATTAGATATTTATTTGACCTACAGACCGCGTACCCGATATTAGATTCCTTATATATATATATATATATATATATATATATATATATATATATATATATATATATATATACATATATATAAAAATATAATGGCCTAATCGAACTAGCGCTCAAAATGACTATTTGTGGCATTCAAAGATTAAATTGCAATGTTTCCACCTTTTCAAAAAGAAATGTAAATTTTAAAATGTCAGTAACGCAAAAGCATTCCTTAAGAATTTACTCCCTCTTATATTTTGCTCCAAATTACTTGTACTATTACCTGTTAAAAGATTTGCAGTTCAGTTTTTTTAGTATTAAATAGTATGCTGAAGTTTTTATAGCAAGGAAACCTTTTTAACTTGAGGAATGCTGGCAATTCCTATTTTTCTTTTAATATTTTTCCACCTTTTCAAAAAAAAATGTAATTAGCACATTTAGCAAAAATTTAGTCGTTCTACATAATATTAATCTAATTGTTATTCAAATGTTCATTAACATTATCAATTTTATCATCATCAATTATCATCTGTAAAGCGCATAATTGATAATTGTTTCTTTTATTATCAGGTTATCGACGCTAGAGGCGGGAATTTTTTTATAGTTACCGATATATCGATAGTTATCAATAAATGGATACCTATCGATATTTCGATAGTTGTCGATTTATAAGGCAAAATTATATATTTCGTTACTGGTATTATGCAGATATTTTTTAACCCCAAATAATACACCACTCTAACAACAAGAAGATCGCTAAGGAAAACCATTTAGAAACTTAATATCTGGGAAATATCTGCGAACCAACGGAGTAGGTAAAGACTGATAATATGGGTTTCATGCAGGATATAAAATCTGTGTCCTGAGGTTGCAACAATAAAATTGCGAAACGTCGACAATTTAAAAAAGCCTTTTGTTTCTATACTAGACTCCAACCCCAAATAAAACACTACTCTAACATAACAACAAGAGGATCGTTAACGAAAACTATAGAAACATAATATCTGGGACCAATCTGCGGACCAACGGAGTAGGTAAAGACTGATAATATGGGGTTCATGCACGATATAGAATCTATGTGCCCTGAGGATGCAACAATAAAGTTGCGAAAGGTCGTCTATTTAATAATAGACTTTTGTTTTTATACTGGACCCTAACCCCAAATAATACACCACTGTAACATAACAATAAGAGGTTTGTTAACGAAAACTATTCAGAAACTTAATATCTAGGAAATATATGCGGACCAACGGAGTAGATAAAGACTGATAATAAGGGTTTGATGCAGGATATAGGAAAAAAGACTTGTTTTTTAATGGATCTTAACCCCAAATAATACACCACTCTAACAATTTTTTTTTTACATTGTTCAGCCGTATTGGATTTTTACCAAAATATTACCAGGTCAACCCTATACAACCCTCAAAATTTGAAGTCAATCGGGTAATTAGTATTTAAGCTATGTCGCGAACTAAAAGACAGACAGACAGACCGACAGACGGAAAACGTAAAGATATGTAAAACTTGAGAGGGTGATTTTTTCATGATTAAAAATATTTTATTTGGCCGCCATTTTGTACCGCCATCTTGAGTTAGTACCACAATTTTACTAGTTTACCCCTATACCACTATTAGCTATGGCACAAAATTTGAAATCATTCCATTAAGTAGTTTTTCAGGCTGAATTTTTAAATATTTTATCAAGCCGCCATTTTGTTCCGCCATCTTAGATTCGCACCAAAATGTTACTAGTTGATTCCAACATAATGATTCGAGTTTTTGCAAAATTTGACATAAATTGGATGAGCAGTTTTTTAATAATAATTTTGTTAACATTTGACTAAGCCGCCATTTTGTTTCGCCATATTAGATGTTTACCAGGTCATCCCCATATGACCTTTAATTTTTGACCAAAATCTGAAGTCAATCGCTTACCCGATTTTTTAGCTATTCCGCGAACAGACAGACCGACGGAATTGAGGAAGCATGTTTTTCATCATCTAGAGACCCTGAAACGTGAAAATCTGAAAAAATCTCGGAGGGTGATTTTTTCACGATTGCAATACTTCCCTTTTACGAAGGAAGTAAAAAACGGCGTAATGGCGTCATTTGGATATTTTTTGCGAGACGTTGTTCGCTTTAACATATTGCCTTAAATTTGGTGTATGAAAAATAATTAACCAGAAAAGTTATTCGGGGGTATCTTAAAGTGAATCCCAGTTCTACGTTCAATAAACATTGATTCCGGGGAGATTTGACCAATTTAGATGAATTTTTTTAAAAAAGTATTTATGGTAGTGATTGGGTTATCGTCATCATGCTATAGCAAGTATATTAGAATAAATAAAAAAGTAGCGTAATGTTTTTTCTGCAAGCATTTCGGTGATACATTAATATAGAGCTTTGAAATTTTATATATGTATAAATAACCTGAAAAAGTACATAGCTGTATCCCTGACTTAGTGGGGGCAAACTTTATGTCTTATCAGGTTATTTTAAAATGATTAATTATAAATCTTAATGAGCGTTGATAATATTAAGTGATTTTATTCCGGACGCAAAATATTTGATTTGTGTCAATAACTGAAGGGTGTGGTGGGTTAGGCGGTAAAATCAAAAGAAGGGGTATAATAAAATATCGTGTTTCATATGATTTTCGAGTTTTTAGGAACACAAAGTTCCATTCTAGTGATTATTTTGATTTGTTAATTCTCTTTTTTTTATGATATGATTATATTATCGTGTTTTAGCAAAAATTGTAAGTGCAAAGGACTTAGGTACTTATATTATATTTTTGGCATCGAAAAATATTTTTAATTCCATAATTTAATTTAAAATCTGAGAAAAAAACATATAAAGATTTGTCTTTATATTGCTACATTTCCAGCATTGACCCCTTTTATTAAATGATCAATACACTGACTTATTTTTATAGGTATACCAAAACAAAACGTTTTTATTTTACTACGCACTTACCCAATACTAAAACCATATTAAAAGATACGGTAACATAATTAGCACTTGCATAAATATACGGTAATGGATTACAAAACTTATACATTATTTTAAGACAAAAAGTAATAAGTATAGTGAAATACGCATGCAAAGTATTATTCACATACACACGTACAGCTAATGTTGGTTATGCATAACAAGGTACATGGGAAACGAAAGTTTATTATTGTCGTAAATAAATAAGATTTGACTTGTGTGCGATTCATGTTTTTATTTAGTAGGAACCTTATGTTATCACTTGCCTATGATACGCATAAAACCCAAATTAAGCGTTCTGAAGCACAGAATCAGATTACACAAATTAATGTCCAATCTGTCCTAACTGCGGTATGCTATATGCTATATACAACTTCGGTGTGGCAAGTATTTCGGTGTTTGAGCTACTGAATTCTTTTTTCAGTGTTTCTTGAAAGCGTATTATAAATAAATCAGGCTATTTTGATGACTCCTTGAACACATTATGTTAAAAGAGCATTTCGCCGAAAGAAAAACATTACCACGTTTTAAAGAATCTACACGTCTAAAATATTTATTAATAAAAAATTAAAATTTCTTCAGATCTAAAATGTGAGAAGTATCGTAGAGAACACAGACCAAAATCTAAAAAACTGCTGAATATACCTTATCTTTACACACAGTAATTAGTAATTAAAACACATTAGAACGGACTAACGATAAAAAAATTCTACCGAAAGAAGTTTGTGAGCTCCAATAAAACTTATTGCTTGTAATTTTACTATACAACTGGATTAAAATAGTTCAGAAATCAGATTTATGAAGACCACAATTTTATCAAATGTTATTTGCTTATTAGATTAATGAAAGTCGTGTATTGTTATGCTATGTAGATTTTGGTAATTTTATGAGTCAGCTAGTCAGCAGTTCCACAAAAGAAAGATATGCAAAAAAGAACGTATATTTTCAGCCACGAATTTTATTGGTATACATCATCACAAATTATAATTAGCAACTGTTGGATACTATAAATACTGCATTTAAGCTTAGGCACTAGATGATTAGGCTCTGTATATCATGTAATCTAATTTTGAATAACAACCGAACTGAACCATAGTCATATTATATTTAGCATTTTTGTATTACATAAGTTACAATTTTATGCGAATGTACTTAATACTAATAAGAGGTTTCTTCATTTGCACCAGACTGGAGATCTTCAAAATATTCTATTAAGTGCAGACATTCCATAACAAAAAAGTATCTGATTATTTATAGGGTTAGCTTAAACTAAACTAGCTTGTATGTAATACACTGAAAAAATAATCTGCAGTTTTTACAATTTGAACAATTATTTGCAGAAAAGTGCGCTCTCGCAAGGGTTAGGAGGCCAGTGAAATTCAGGGCTCGTCAAAACTATGCAAATTTGACCTCGATGCAAAAGTCACCCGATAATAATAAAATCTAACAAAATAGAAAAAGTAATTTTCTTATTGAATATCATACAAAAATTAAACATCACGGTAACTATAGTTATAAGGTTGCGCCTGAAAACTATGAAATGAAAAGTGGCTCCCAAATCCCAATATTTTTCGTTGATAATTACAAAATATTCAAATCCGAACTTTGTATATATTTGTGCTCCTTATATTTTTACTTTAAAAGTAATATATATATATATATATATATATATATATATATATATATATAACCTTTGTTTTTTGCGTCGAAATAGAAACTAAATTGTTAGTGACGTTGGAGCTTCCTTTTTTGTACCCCCACCCGGGGCCAAAGGTGATGGGCGTCCGTTTTCCTTATTATCTATTTTTTTTTCGAAGTTACTGGATTTTAGGTTTGTTAATTATTGTCTTCCATACCATTGGTAGTTTGCTGATTCATCTCATTTATTTAAATTACATGGTTTTTCAAATTATATGGTTTCTTGGATTATTCCCCTAAAGAAAGCCCTAAAGAAGAACAGCTGGAAAGAAAGCTGCCGAAAAGAAAAGAAAATAAGAAGAAGGCCAAAATTTTTAAGATCAAGCAAACCACCGGAACAAAACATAAATACCACTGAACAGAGTACCCTACTAACAAACCGTTGCAAAAATAAGGATATTACGATTATTCCAGCGGATAAAGGAAACGCAACCATAGTTGTAAATAGCCAACTACATGCAAAAATGAAGGATATCTTACAAGACAATCATTATAAGCCTGTTCCAAGAGATCCGACGGCGCAGCTAGAAAAAAAAACATCTAAAATTAAAATAAAAAGTTCTCCTGTGCACACGGAAATTCAAAAAAAGTTATACCACCACGGGAAAAGTCAACACCATTAAATAATGGGAAATTTTCTATATATTCTCCAGATATTTTTTTTAGACTCACATTAATTCATCCCAAAATACAATTTACTCTAGAGTTAGAGGAAAACAAAAAACTTCCTAATTTAGATGTTCTGGTCACTAAATTGTAACGGATACATCTAGTATACCTTGTATACACATACCGACAGATATTTAAATGCAAGATCACACCATCTCCCAGCACAAATTCAAGCTGTGGGTTACACGAAAAATTATGAACCGGGAAGGCAACAAGTATTCTTACTATATGTAAAAGGCACAAATAATTCTTAGAAAACGGAACATACAAATAATACATAAGCCACAAATAACCATAGGTATACAGCATTCCATGACAGGACTGTCATATATATATATATATATATATATATATATATATATATATATATATATATAGCTTAACTTAGTGTCAGAAATAAACTAGCTACTATAGCCCTAAACCTAAATCATCAGGAAACGGGCCACAAAATATATTTGGAAGGTTGATGGAAGAATGCCACTACAGAGCATTATAGGACCAGAAATATCCGAAATGATAAAACAATAAAAAAGCAAGCGGAATTAATGCAACAACAAATATAACCTTCGACCCAGGGTGGTGTGTCCCTAATGAATGGAAAATATTCCCTTCAGTAGGGTAGGGGGTGGACTGTGGTTTATCTTTTAGGTTTACGATGGTGCACCTATTTATATTCTCAAGGCTTTTCAAGATGGTTCTGTTATATTTGTCTTTTTCGATATAAAGTAAGGGCGTAAAATTGCCTTGTAATAAAGGTAAAGTAAAAGGTTATATAAAAAAAGAGACTCGACTTACCTCTTGGAACCTTGGATAGCGGGAATAGTATATTCAGCCGTTTTCACTGGGCCAGTATGGCCATAAAGGGTACAAGTCTGAGGGCCCGTGGGTTCGGGCAGTAAAAATTCACTTCACGTTCGATGTTCCTACGGAAGTGTTTTTTGGTCTCATCCGTCGCAGTAGTTTCACTCAGCCGGTTACAAGGGTAAACGGGAAAGTAGGAACGGAAAGTAATGTGGGTTTTTCTTTGGTGAAATGAAACTACGGCATCTTCTCTACGTATATATATATATATATATATATATATATATATATATATATATATATTTTAACATCACTTTTTCTTAACAATTTTTAACCACTAGGTATTTTTTTTTGATAATTTGAAAATTAATGAATTTAATACACCTCACGTTGCCTTGCATTTAAATATTAAAATGCATAATTAAAGTAGCAATTGATTGTTGATTATTGTATTAACTTAGTAAATGTTAGAAAAATCACATTTTTTTCCATATGGATATTAAAAAAATGCATGGAAATGCAAATATTAATGGTGGTGTAATATAAATTTACTTGTTTTTTTCGGTAATGATTAAACTTTCTTTTATCTTAGATTGTGTTTTATTATCACCAGTTAATTTTTGCGTGAGGTCAGTGCATTTAAATGACTGCCCATAAACCATTTGTAATGATCAGAAATAGCTCTTACATTAAAAAGTATAAATTAAATGAATCTGTAAATTTAATGGCTAAGTATGTTTTTGGTCAAGTAAAAGTCATATTAAGCCTACCTGTGAATAAAAGGCTCCTTACTAGTGTGCTACAATTGTATACCAAATTCATTCGTTTGCTTTAGCAACCACAATCGTCGGTTTTTTTTAGAAGTGAAAACCGGAATTGCGAGAAATACAAAAGATGACAAACTTCTTATTACTTCCCTCGTAAAAGGGAAGTAATGTAATCGTCCAAAAATTACCCTCCGATATTTTTTCAGATCTTTACGTTTGAGGGCCCCTAGATGCCGAAGAACATTATTCTCAATTCCGTCGGTCTGTTTCTTGGCGGCATAGATAGCGAACGACTTGGTAACATTTTGGTAAAAATTCAATATGGCGGAACAAAATGGCGGCCTGGCGGTTTAATAAAATATTTAAAAATTCCGACTAAAAAAATAGATTGATTTCAAATTTTGTGCAGTAATTAACTCTGGTATAAAGATGAACTAGTAAAATTGTGGTCATATTCAAATAAAAGCTTGTAATCGTAAAAAAATTACCCCTTACATATATATATATATATATATATATATATATATATATATATATATATATATATATATATATATATATATATATATATATATATATATATATATATATATATATATATATATATATATATATATATATATATATATATATATATATATATCTATCTTTCAGACATTTTTATTGGGCTCATTTTGATCCATCATATTGGATTCCTACCAATATTTTAAAATTTACCAGTTTCTACCTAAGCCACACTTGATTTGTAGGCATAGTTTAAAATAAATTCAATATGTAATTTTTATATTGACAGACACCGCCATTTTGTCTCGTTAGTGATATACTGGTACGTATATTATATTTAATTTTTCTGAAAAATGTAAAGTTAATTAAATAAGTTAAGTAATAATTTTTTTTCTCTAGATCGCCATCTATATCCGCCATACAGGGTTTTTACCAAAATATTACCATATGACCCTTAATTTTTGACCAAAATTTCAAAAAAAAATCAATCGGGTAAGTAGTTTTTAAGCTATACCGCGAAATGACAGATAGACATACAGTTCCATAGACAGAAGAACGAAATTAATAAAACATATTTTTTGGCATCTAAGGACTCTAAAACGTGAAGATAATATGTAAAACCTGAAAGGGTAATTTTTTAACTATTACAAGCTTTTTATTTGACCGCTATTTTACCACCACAATTTTACTAGTTCATCAGTGGCGGAACTACAGATTTTGAGCCTTGCCTTTCTGCAGGTTCAAACAAAATGCACGTATAAAACCTTTGGGGACTAGAAAAAAGTCATTCATATTTTTGCATAATCTTTTTATATCTAAAAAATAGAAAAACAGGGCCAGAAAATAACTGATGATTTAATTAAAATAACCCCGGGGTTTAGTAGTTCCGCCACTTTAAAAAGAACAAAAGTCAGATAGTGTTTGAGGTCGAAGCTAGTACTTTCTATAATTTTTCTCAATGGATCTAAATTAGTGCGCGATTTCTTATAATTTAAAATAACTTTAAATAATATATAACCGTAACTTGCAAACAAAATATTTTATTTTCAAATAGGTTTTTTACATATTGAAACAGTTTATTTTTACATTTTGTAGATGTATAGTTCGTTAAAAAATTTTGTAAAAGGTAGAACAAAAGTAGAATTTTTTACATGAAACTTTGTTAAGAGCGAGAATTTACAAATCTAAAATAATTTTGATTTTAAGTGTATTCATATAATAAATGGGTTATTAGGAAAAACTAATTTCTTACATTTTTGGTATCTCTTTAATTTTTTAAAATTAATTTTTTTTCCTAATAATACACATTTTTCCAACATTTTCCATTCCATATTATACCTTTTTTTTGAAAAGACTAACTTTTTAATTGTTTTGGGTTCCCTAAAGACACCTTGAAAAAATTGATTATAATTTTGGTTTTCTGAATGTCAATTTTATTTCACGGACATACTAATTTACTTTGACAGATCCTGTCATATCTTTTTCATTTTCTTAAATGAGGCTTAATCTCCTGAAGTATGTAATAATTTTTACTTTTTAAGAAACAAGTTTTCTAAATTCTGTCGATCTGTCTGCCTGTGTTTCTGTCGGTCTGTTCGCTTTATAGCTAAAAAAAGTACTTATCCGATTGGCTTCAAAGTTTGGGTCAATTTGAGATGACATGGTTACATTTTGGTAAAAATCCAATAAGACGGACAAAAGGGCGGCCTAACGAAATGTTAAAAAACTATGTATCCAATTTACCTCAAATTTTGCAACAAGATCAAGTATTACGTAGAAATGAACTGGTATAATCTTGGTACGAATCTAATATGACAAAACAAAATGGCCGCTTAATAAAAGATTTAAAAAATCATCATGAAAAACTACTTATTCATTTGATGTCAAATTTTGTTGAAGAATCGAATGTGGTATAGAGATGAATAGGTAAAATTTTGGTACAAATTCAAGATAGCGGCCAAATAAAATGTTTGTATCAACTTTCTAGGATTTTAGAGATTTTCACGTTTTAGGGTCGCTAGATGTCAAAAGACATGTTCTCTTAGTATATCTGTCGATCTGTCTCTCTGTCTACGGCGAAAGAAAATGGCGGTCTATTGAAACGTAGGGAAATTATTAGTAAAGAACCGATTATTCAATTTATCTCCAATTTTACACAAAAATCGAGTGTTACAGAGGAATGAACTGTTAACATTTTCGTTCGAATTCAAGATGACCAAACAAAATGCCGGCCTAATAAATTATTTAAAAAAAAGCCAGAAAAACTACTTATTAGATGGATTCCCAATTTTATTCAAGAATTAAGTGTGATTTAGAGATAAACTAATAAAACTGTGGTGAGAATTCAAGATGGCGGAAACAAATGGCGACTAAAAAATTGTCTACAAAAATCAACGTAAAAAATCTTATTTTATCATTGACTTTAAATTGTACACCGAAATTAAGTCTGATAGAGATACACTTGTAAAATTTTGGTACCTACGAATTCAATGTGATGGCGATATAATCAAATTTTTAAAAAATCAGTGCAAAAAACTATTCATTTAAATTATATCCAAAAATGAAGTGTGGCATTTGTAGAAATTGGTATGAATCCAATATAGCGGAACAAAATAGCGCCCAATAAAAATTGCTGAAGAAAACACAGTTTATATATGCTATTAAAAGACTATTTGGAAAAATAAATTGCATCACACTTCACTATTACCAATGAAAGCAAAGATTCATCATTCATCAATATTCCATAAAATGGGATTCGGTGTTCTTTATTAGGCTGCTTAAAAATGGCCTTTTTCCAGCAATATTGTTGCGACTGTCCGACAGCTATCTGTTTCTACGGGGTGCAATTACAACGGAGTGCAGTTACAACTAATAATAACGTGTTTTTTGGCATTTAGGAGCCCTAAAACGTAAAAATCTGTAAAAGGCCTGAAGGGAAGTGTGATTTTTTCACGAATACAGTACTAAAATAAAAAAAATCGGTAAATATCCTTCAACGGAACTTGTGTGACCCAATTTAATTCAGTACATACTCATGTAGTAACATATATGTGGGTCAAGTAGGGTAAGTGCACACCTAAAACTGATAAATTTGTGTTCAAAAAACCATCAAAACTAGTGTAGTAAATATTTTGTTGTGAAACTTTGCAGGGTCGTAATATGACAACTTATTTAGTGCTATTAGACAAAAAAATGTTATTTGTGTTAATATTTTTTCCTTAAAAATTAAGTCAAGTTGACGCACTTGCCCCGGTTTTTGCCGATTAAAATAACGCTATCATATATATTAATATATATATATATATATATATATATATATATATATATATATATATATATATATATATATATATATATATATATATATATATATATATATATATATATATATGTTATATCTATTCTCACCAGCTATTTCATCATACAAGTTATGCTAACCTTGGTTCCCAGACTATCAGATATCACCCGCCAACGCAGTTATTCAGAAAGCCAAGCTTATCTCAATAACAAAGTATCACATATCAGTCAACAACGTAGATCATCCTATTCTCATAAACAGCAGGTGTTACTTGTTTACGAAAACAAGTCTATACCGAGAAAGCTTCATCAGCAGAACCCACGTCCTGACCCAAGTGTTCAAGAAAGAAGTAAACAGTTCCCACTGAGTCAGCATAACGAAACATATAAATAGTTATTTTTCTTTGTATACAGTTCAGTTCAGTACAGTTCAGTCTAGCTTGAATTCATTTTGTTAAATATTACTCTTTGCAAGTTCAAATGTATATATTTTAATTTGTATTATTTTTGAGTAATAAAATAATTTTTTAAAAAGTAATTTGGCAAGAAAGTGATTTAACAAACTGGCGCAGTCGGTAGGATCTGAGAACGTCTAACAGAACACGAAGCCCTTGTGCACTCTAACTGTCGACGGAGGATCCCAATCCATTGTTCAGAAGAACCTGTGAAAAACAAGAAAAACAGAGAAAATCACGACCCGACGTCACCAACTCGCAGTCAATCTACGGATTAGGAACACCTAGTGAAGCCCCTGGTAGAATTTGCTGCAGAGAACACGACGAAGTCTGATGTTTCTACTAGTAACGTAAGACTGAATCATGTCGTTTATTAATTTTAATTTTTTTCAATTTTCCAAAAATATTGAATTTTTATTCAAATTTTAAGGAAACTGTTCGATTTTTCAATTTTGATAATTAGTTAATGAAAAACTGAGTTCAAAAACAAATCCAAAACAATATTTTAATTTCAAATTTTGATTATACAGTTAATCAAATTTCAAGAAAAATTTAAATTTTGTAGATTTTAGTATTGCTTTAATTTACGTTGATTTGTATACTACTTTACGTACTGCCAATCAACCTAAATTCTTAATTTTAAGTTCGTATCCTTTTTATATAATATTGTGTGCCTATATTATTTTATTTTGATATTGTGATATATTGAGCAACCATGACTGATAACGGAATACAAAATGTCCCTGAGACACCCGAAATTGAACCGTATAAATTATCCGAAATATTTTCGATAATTCCTGAATACGATGGTGATCAAATTTTTCTCCAAACATTTCTCAATGCTTGTGATTGTGCTTACAATATGTCTACACGCGATCAAAAAGATTTATTAGTAATCCACATAAAAAATAAATTACGTGCAAGAGCAGCGCAGGTAATAAGCTCTCGCAATCCTATTTCTTACTTAGAAATAAAACAACTTTTAAATTCTCACTTCGGAGATACGCGAGACTTGTCTTCTCTAATACAAGACTTACAACGTATCAAACAATTACCAAATGAGAGTCCTTTAACCTTCCTCAACCGACTTCAAGTGCTAAATGCGAAAATGCACGCTAATATACAAATGTCTAATCTCACCCCACAACAGAAACAAGCTCAAATAAGCCTGATCGAATCCATGTCCCTGAGCACCCTCTTAACTGGTCTCGAACCCCGTATTGGACATATAATTCGTGCCAGTAACCCAAGAGATCTTCTTGAAGCCCAAATACGTATTCGACGTGAACTTCAATTGTCCTATTTCGAATCTCAAAAAGTTTCAAAACCGAACCCACCAAAGCCATTCAATCAACCTTTGAGAAAACCAAACTTTCAAACACAAAAATGTTTTAAATGTGGACGTATTGGTCATTCAGCAAATCAATGCCATGCCAATAACGGA
The DNA here is from genome assembly GCA_030620095.1 of Kuschelorhynchus macadamiae. NCBI lineage: Eukaryota > Metazoa > Arthropoda > Insecta > Coleoptera > Curculionidae > Kuschelorhynchus > Kuschelorhynchus macadamiae. The sequence goes on along the minus strand of JAUTXW010004897.1, from coordinate 699,100 downwards.
CAACCACGTCCCAATTTTTCCCAAAACTCAAATTTTCAGCGACCCCAGTTTGCCCCGCAAACAAATTCTTTTCAGTCACACAGACCAAACATGCAACAACAAAGAAGTCCAAATACGCAAACCCCAAATATTACAAATAACCAATCAAATCAAAATACTTTCCAACGTCAACCGAATTTTAATTATTCTCGACCCTCAGTAATTCAGAAAAATCCTAATTTCAAAGCTCACTTAGTTAGCACCGATAATAATCAAGAAAAATATTTTAACGACTATCAACAAGATTATCAAGATCCCTCATTCTTTTCTTATGAAGACCCCTCTACTTTATTCGAAAACGAATACGACAATTCTTATGAGAATCCAGATCCCAATTTAAACTTTAACGAAGCAATCGAAGAGTATCAAAATCTTCCAATCGAAGAAAATCAAAATTTTCTTTTATCCCCAGATCAAAACCATCCACCCAATCAAGAAACAAATCAAATACAAGCCCAAATCGAAACTCTCACGCTAGACGATATGAATCCCTCACTCAATTTCCCCGAACAAATATTTCTTTAAATCCCTTCCTTGCTATAAATCCCAAAAATCTTTACTATATTAAAGACGCAACAAATACTTTCAAACTACTCATAGATTCTGGTGCAGGTATTTCAATTTTCAAAGAAAATACAGTAAAGAACTTTCCAAATCGTTTCCCCGAAAATGCAACAATTCAAGGCATTACCGAACAAAAACTTTTAATAACTGAATCAACCTTGATAAATTTTAAAAACGGTGACCCTCACAAAGTCTATATTTACAACTTAGACATTGATTTTGACGGAATTCTAGGTCTTGACTTCCTAGAACACTACGAATGTACAATTGATTTAAAAAATAAACAACTTATTACCAATTTTAAAACACTACCACTGTATAAAGTTGAAGACAATTACTCTTCGACAGAACTCGAAACATACGAGGCAAATGAAAATAAAATAACTATACAAGGTAGAACAGAACAAGTTTTTAAATTAAAATGTCATCTAATCAATACCGATGCTATTCTATCCCGAAAAGAAATAGAAAAAGTACATATCCCAAATGCCCTTGTCCATGTCAATCAAAAAGGCGAATTTTTGATAACAATTATCAATGCGAACGCAATCCCAAAAACAATTGATTTTTCAAATATCGAAATAGAACCATTTTCGATACACACACTTCTTAATTTCAATCTTCCTGAATCTCTCGAATTTCAAACTTCAAATAGAATCCCGACTATTAGATCCCAGCTTAGACTTGACCATTTAAACGAAGAAGAAAAAGAAGTAATCACAAATCTTTGCGTCAATTTCGAAGACATTTTCTATCTAGAAGGTGACAACCTTTTCTTCACAAGTGAAATCAAACATAAGATAGACACGAATAATACAAAGCCCATTTTTACTAAATCTTATAGATATCCCCAAATACATAAACAAGAGGTTAAAACGCAAGTAAACAACATGTTACAACAAGGTATAATTAGACCATCAATTTCTCCCTGGTCATCTCCCGTTTGGGTTATACCGAAAAAAATCGACTCTAGTAATAAACAAAAATGGAGAATCGTAATAGATTATAGAAAATTGATCTCTTTCTGGTTTCCATCAGATAGAGATAGATCCTAAAGATATTTCAAAAACAGCGTTCTCAGTAGAAAACGGTCATTATGAATTTTTACGAATGCCCTTCGGACTAAAGAATGCCCCATCTACATTCCAACATGTAATGGACAATATTCTTTTAGGAATCCTAAATGAACGATGTCTTGTCTATATGGACGATATTATAGTTTATTCTGCTACAATTGACGAACATATCGATCGATTACGCGAAGTTTTCAAACGACTAAGAAAAGCTAATCTTAAAATACAACTAGACAAATGCAAATTTTTACGCAAAGAAGTAGCATATCTTGGACACGTAATAACTAAAGACGTAAAGTAATAACGAAATCCAGCAAAAATTGAATGTATTCAAAATTTTCTTCAACCAAAAAATCCTAAGGATATAAAATCTTTCCTTGGCTTAGCAGGCTATTATCGACGATTCATTCCCAATTTTGCGAAAATTTCTAAACCACTTACTCGTTTACTCAAAAAAGAAATAAAGTTTGACTTTGATTCAGAGTGCAAAGAATCTTTTAACGAACTAAAAAAATTGCTAATTTCCGATCCAATTCTTATATACCCAAATTTTGACGAACCATTTCTTTTGACCACCGATGCTAGTGCTTTTGCAATAGGCGCTGTGTTATCACAAGGACCTGTAGGAAAAGATTTACCAATTGGCTATGCATCTAGAACCCTATGTAAAGCCGAAACAAATTATTCAACTATTGAACGTGAACTCCTTGCAATCGTATAGGCAGTAAAACATTTTCGCCCGTATCTTTTTGTCAGAAAATTTAAACTAATCACAGACCACCGCCCTCTTACTTGGCTTTTTTCAATCAAAGACCCAGGTAGTAGACTCGCACGCTGGAGACTTAAACTCGAAGAATATGAGTATGAAATAATTTACAAACCCGGTAAGATCAATAAAAACGCAAATGCATTATCAAGAATTAAAATTAATCATTTTAATCAATGCGCAAAATTCCAATCAAAACTCTCTATTTTTGCGACAAATCAAGACGATGACGACAAATCTAATAACTCAAATTTAAATTTCGATGATGAAAAAATAACCGAAGATTACAACACATTTGCTAATATGTACGAAACAAAATCTTTAATTGATTATTCAAAAGTTGAAACTTCAAACGAACAACTTCTAAATAAATCACATAAAAACATAATAACCTTTTTTCAACAAAAGAATTTAGGAGAATTACATCATGAAATATTAGAAGACATTTTTGAAGAAAATGCAGATTTTTCAATACAGAGACTAAATATTTTTTCTAGTAAAACAGTTAAAAATCGGAAATATTACATAATTCCTTTGTTACTCGATCCAGAAAATGTAGTCCAACATCTTTTCTATATTATTTATACAGGACAAAACGAATTTGACCTTCCGTCAACCTTCCTATTCTTGAAATATTTTCTTTTATCTTTGCAGACAAAGATATTAAAATATGTATTTGTCAAAATATTGTAACTACTATCCCAGATAAAGACCAAATACCAATTATATTGGAACAATACCATTTAGGCAAAAGTAATTTACATCGCGGAATTAACGAAACTTTAGGACGCATCAAAGAAAAATATAATTGGCCCAGAATGATTAAAGATGTAGAAAATTTTATAAAAAGTTGTGAAACATGTCAAAAAATTAAAATATGCCGAAAAAATTTAAGCAACCCTTTAGTGATAACAGAAACACCGAAAACACCATTTGAACTAATAAATATCGATATATTTGAATATCCATCAAAGAACTATGCTTTGACAATACGAGACGAACTTACTAATTTACCCAAGCTTATCCAATTGAAGATAAAACATCAAAAACTATTGTCAACACTATTATTTTATTTTTCCAACATTATGGTACCCCACTACGAATCCATTGTGATTATGGCCGTGAATTTAATAATACACTAATGAAAGACCTATGTGAACTATACGACATAAAAATAACATTTTCTAGTGTAGGTCATCCCCAATCAAACGGCTGTCTAGAAAGATTTCATGCTACACTTAGCGAAATGATAAGAGCTAATCAAACCGAAAACCCACATGAACATCCGTTCAACGTACTTCCATATGCTGTTATTTGTTACAATAACAAGAAAAATAAAACCCACGGTTTTACGCCCTTTGAACTAATTTTTGGTCATACTTCTTCTAGACCCCCTGAAATCCTATATAATGAGAAAACCCTCATATCAAAATACATACGTGATTTAAACAATCGTATGCAATTTCTTTATAAATCTGCTCGTGATGAAACGAAACAACAAAAAGAAAAAGCAAAAGAACGTTTTGATCAACATGTTCCCAAACATCTTCATGAATATAAAATAGGTGAAAAAGTATATGTACGCGAATCCCAAATTAAAGATAAAGCTCAAAACAAATTTAATGGCCCTTTCGAAATTCTCGAAATTTATCAAAACTCAGCCCTCTTATTAAATCCTAATACTAAACAAAAATCTAAAATAAATTTTGATAGATTAAAACCATACTACGAGCAAATTTCTCTTCCAGGACCATCCTCGGACTGTCATCAGTCGTCCAGTCCCAATACTCCATAAGTCCAATTAACAACACGATAGGAGTCTTCTTTCATGAAGAAGCAAAAATAAGAATCTCTAATGACAAATGGACATTACTTGTATATAAAGACTTAGAACCAATTAAGGATACAATTGTAAATAATGATAGAATTTTAGAAAACCTTATAAATAATATCAACGAAGACGTACCACGAATGAAAGCATTTAAATCTGAAGTATTAACACATATTAGTCTCCTTAGACAAATATCAGGAGCTGTAAATCAAAAATATACAGAGATAATGGCAGAGAAAAACGTGGAATTTTTAATGGTATAGGAACATTTTGGAAAGCAATTACAGGAAACTTAGATGCCTCCGATGGCGAATATTTTAATGACTGTATAGAAAAAATAACGCATGATGAATATCAAATCGAAAATCTTCTTAAAAATCAAATCTCAGTAACTACCTCAGTAATAAAAGAATTTAATTCAACTATTCAGAAACTCAAAATTGACGAGGAAACATTCAATAATGATATTATAGAAATTCGAAAATCAATACTGGATATTTCTGACGATCTGATATATTATTCCTCTCAAATAGAAATATTAAATATTTGCGAACTATTAATGGAAAGTTATTCATTTCTTGAAAATTCTTTGAATGATATTATAAATTCAATTGTTTTCGCCCGTTTACGGATTTTACACAGTTCAATTATTACACCTTTTGACTTAATAGAATCACTAAAGCACATATCTCAATCATTGCAAAGAAATAATTTACCTTTGTTAATTCACCCTTCAAGTGTGGCTCAATATCTCGAAATCATAGAACTAAAAGCATATCAATATGATTCAAAAGTAATTTTTCTTCTCGAAATCCCATTAGTTGATCCAGAAAAATATATTCTCTTTCATTTATATCCAATACCAATTTTGGATAATCGAACAGGTCTTCACCACATTCTTTCAATAACAAATAATTTAATTGCGCGAAACGATGATTCATTATTATATATCACAATTCGCAACTTGGAATCATGTAAATCTTTGAGCAGCCGAACACTAATATGTTCCAACATCCTGCCATATCCAATAGACAGTGATGCTGTTTGTGAAGCCCAGTTACTACGATTAATCAATCGCCTTCCAAGAACGTGCCAAGTTTCAGTTATCCTAGCCAAAGACTATCATGTGCAAGAACTTAATCAAAACTCCTGGTTAGTTGCAGTTGCAGACCCTCTACCTGTGACTATTAAATGTGGTTCCAGAGACGTTGTTACCCAAACAATCAGTACCAACGCCATAATCAAACTTCAACCAGAGTGCAGTGCGTTTATTGGCAGCACCAAAGTTCTAGCGAAGAAATTTGTAAATATTTATGATAATGTTACCTACAGCAACGTTCCAATCCAAATTCCATATGATTGCTGCAGCCATTATCCTGAGAAGATTCATATACCAGACTTGAAGCCTCTTAAGTTACACGACATTGACACAGGAAACTTAAATATCGCTCAACATAAATTAAATGAATATTCTGATCAGTTGGACAGACTAATCAATCAACCATTCGTAAAGAAACATATCGGTTGGTTTACGATCCTGACCATAACTCTGATCATCAGTCTAATTATCCTGTACATATTTTGTAAATGTTATAGAAAAAAACCTAAAAACCTCAGTATTGGAATTGTCAATGCCAATAGTGATGACTACCCACCTTCTCCACCAAGGTCCAGAACAAATTTTGTACAATGGAGAAGAATATTTCCAAAAAGGCGACCAAACATACGTGTTGGTGAACCAACAGAAGAATCTGAAGAAATAGAACTTAACCTGAACAAACATTCAGCTTGAAAGTTGCTTCCACGTACCAACTTTCATCTTGATGGGGGAGTTGTTATATCTATTCTCACCAGCTATTTCATCATACAAGTTATGCTAACCTTGGTTCCCAGACTATCAGATATCACCCGCCAACGCAGTTATTCAGAAAGCCAAGCTTATCTCAATAACAAAGTATCACATATCAGTCAACAACGTAGATCATCCTATTCTTATAAACAGCAGGTGTTACTTGTTTACGAAAACAAGTCTATACCGAGAAAGCTTCATCAGCAGAACCCACGTCCTGACCCAAGTGTTCAAGAAAGAAGTAAACAGTTCTCACTGAGTCAGCATAACGAAACATATAAATAGTTATTTTTCTTTGTATACAGTTCAGTTCAGTACAGTTCAGTCTAGCTTGAATTCATTTTGTTAAATATTACTCTTTGCAAGTTCAAATGTATATATTTTAATTTGTATTATTTTTGAGTAATAAAATAATTTTTTAAAAAGTAAATTGGCAAGAAAGTGATTTAATATATATATATATATATATATATATATATATATATATATATATATATATATATATATATAGATGTCAATCGTTATATCCCAGTATTCCCATCGACGAAGCATTGGACAAAATTGCTATGAACGAGGATTTCCAGGCACATATAATACAACTCTCGGAGTATTGCCTCAAAAATACTTATTTTTCATTCAACGGGCAAATGTATAAACAAATGGATGGTACTCCAATGGGGTCCTCGCTATCACCAGTCGTGATTATTTATGATATACTTCGAGAAAGAAGCTCTTGAGAAAGCAAGTTTAAAGCCCAAATTATGGATTCTTTATGTGGATGACATATTTATTATATGGCAACATGGTCACGCAGAGCTCGAAAAATTTCTGACCCACGTAAATTCAATCCACCCCAGAATACAATTTACTCTAGAGTTAGAGGAAAACAACAAACTACCATTTTTAGATGTTTTGGTCACAAAACTGCATAACGGACATTTCGAATACACCGTGTATAGAAAACCAACACATACAGACAGATATTTAAATGCAAAATCACATCATCACCCAGCACAAATTCAAGCTGTGGCAATCCTAATATCCAGATCCGTGTGATTAACTGAAACACAGACGAGACAAAACGAACTTAAGGTAATATCTAGTGCTTTAAAGAAAAATGGCTACACAAATCGCACCATAGAGAAAGCTATTAATGCACAGGTTTCCCGAACAACGAACAACAAAAATTATGAACCGGGAAAGCAACGAGTAGTCTTACAATATGTAAAAGGCACAACAGACAGAATCGGAAGAATTCTTCGGAAACACAACATATAAACAATACACAAGCCACAAACAACTATGGGTAAACTACTTGAAAACCCGAAAGATAAAATCAAACTGGAAAACTACGGAGTATACAGTATTCCGTGCCAGGACTGTGAAAAGTTGTACGTGGGGCAAACTAACAGGCGAATATCAGCAAGAGTGGAAGAGCGTACACTCAGCATCAGAAATTGACAAACAACCTCAGCTTTATTCCTACATCATCAGGAAACCGGCCATAAAATAAATTTCGATGGGTGTAGGGAGATTGCCAATATAGAACATTATAAGACCAGAATAATCCGAGAACACAGAAATTGAAAAACAAGGTGATTTGAATAAGAGACGAATCATTAAAACTACCAACAGTATGGAAGACAATAATCGACTAATCTAAAATCGCAAAAACTCAAGCGCAATGAAAATGCCAAATGTGATTTTGGCGAAACGTCAGCAAAACTGTTCTTTTCAGAACGACAGTGGTGAACGGATGTATACCCGAAATGAAAACATAATGTATTTTTCCATCCGTGAAGGAGTAAAAATTAACAACGATTTTTTAATTATTTGTCATATTTAATTCAATTTGACGTTTCGACAGGTAGTTCCATGTCTTTTTCAAAAATGTTTTTATTTTATTTTTCCTAAAACATATTGCAAAATGTAAACAATCCAAGATCTTAAAAAATCAAAAATTATCTTACCATGAGACGTAAATCAAAAGGTCAATAACACCAATTAACATTTAAGTAAAATAAAATACACAGCACTTTGTCATTTTGTCAAACAAATACAAACACAGAACATCTATTGCAGACTAACTGAAATATATAGTGTAAGAATTCATTACCGGAGAATTTTTATTATTTAAATATTTATTTAAATAGATTTGGGGAACTTAGATGATGTTGAAAAAAATTATTTTTTGTCATTAATGGCATTTTTATTTTTCCCGATTTCAATAGATTCATATACCTCTTTTTTTCTTTTATGAGGTTCCGTTTTTAAAATTCTTACCTTGAAAAAATTGAATTTATGGTTGGTTTGATTTTCGTGTTTAGTGAGGGCTGTGGGGTTTCCCTTGTCGTATTTATGTGAATTTATAAAATTTTTATTAAGTAAATTAAAACCTTTATGAGCCACATTTATGTTATATTTGGCAAATAAATGCTTCATCTGTTCGGACAAACCTTGTAAATATGGTAATGTTAAAAAATTGCTTTTAATATTTTTTTGGAAATTATATTTGTTTTGTTAAATAAAATTATATTTGTTTTGTTAAAAAAAAAAATAAAATTTATGTATTCTCTGCTTAAATTTTTTTTTAATTAAATGTTCAGGATAACTATTTTCTAGGAGCGCATGTTTGGCTTTATTTATCGAATTTTTCCTATAATCAACATCTGACAGTTGAATTATTCTATCAGCTAAAGCAATGATAACAGATTTTTTTTGGGAGAGGGGATGCTGAGATTTATAATTTGTGTATCTTGATGACCTGGTTTTTTTAGTGTACCATTCTGTTCTGATTGTATTATTTCTGTGTAAAGTGACATCTAAGAAGTTTCTTTCATTTTTTTGTTCGATTTCGATGGTAAATTGGAGTTTTACGTGATAATTATTAAAGGTGTTTAATATATACTCAACTTCATTTTGAGGGATTGCACAAATACAATCATCAACGTAGCGATAAAAAAATTACATTTCAAATTTTAATTGGGGAATTATAGTTGCCTCAAGGTCTTCCAAAACTAGTTGGGCTATTGCCCTTGAGATACTCGAACCCATGGCACAACCATGAATTTGTTTGAAAAAAATTATTATTGTAAAGAAAATACGTTGAATTTAGGGTTAGTCCAACTGCTGCTAGGAATTCGTTTAAAGGTAACACAGTATATTGTTTGATTTCATCCCATTTCTTTTCAATTATGTTACTTGCAAGATTTAAGGGAATATTTGTGTAAAGCGATATGACATCAAAAAAATACCAACATATAATTATTAGGCAGTTTGATGCTTTTAATTTTATTTTTAAAATCAAAAGAGTCCTTAATATAATATTGGTTTTTATTGATAACATTTGATAGAATATTTTTTAGGAATTTCGATATATATATATATATATATATATATATATATATATATATATATATATATATATATATATATATATATATATATATATATATATATATATATATATATATATATATATATATATATATATATATATATATATATATATATATATATATATATATATCACACCTAATGCTTGCAGAAAATTTGAAAACAGTTTTCAATTCTACCAGTTCATTCCTATATAACACTTCATTTTTGTGCAAAATTTGAGATAAATTGGATGATTGGTTTTTTAGGCCGCCATTTTATTCCGGCACATTAAATTTTTATCAAAATATTACCAGGTCATTGCCGTATGACCATCAATTTTTGTCCAAAATTTGAAGTCACTATGATAAGTAGTTTTTGCCACGCCATGAAATGTCAGACAGATAGACAAACCGACAGACGGACCGACGGAATTGATGAAACATATTTTTTGGCATCTAGAGACTCTACAACGTAAAGATATGTAAAACCTGAGTGAGCGATTTTTTTTACAATTACAAATATCTTATTTAGCCGCCATCTTGAATTAGTACCACAGTTTTACTAGTTCATCTATATTCCACAATTATTTATGGCACATAATTTGAAATCAGACTTTTAAGTAGTTTGTCAGGCTGAATTTTTAAATATTTGACTAAGCCGCCATTTTGTTCCGCCATCTTGAATTCGTACCAAAATTTTATTAATTGATTCCTACATAATACTTAATTTTTGTGCCAAGTTTGAATTAAATTGAATAAATAGTTTTTTAACGCCATCTTGTATCGGCGTGTTGGATTTTTATCAAAATATTATCAGGTCATCTCCATATGACCCTTAAATTTTGACCAAAATTTGAAGTCAATCGGATAAATAAGACAGACAGCAGCAGACAGACCGACGTAATTGAGAAAACATGTTTTTTGACATCTAGGGACCTTGAAACGTAAAGATCTGAAAAAAACTCGGGTGTGACTTTTTACGATTACAATACTTCCCTTGTACGAGGGAAGTAATAAACAAACATTACATCCGAAAGTTTCAGCCAAATCTATACATGCTGTTTCTTTAAGCTTTAGCTCTAAACTTCTAATATAAATGGGTCAAATTTGTTAAGCTGTACCGGTATATGCCGACATTATTTATACCGTGATTTATCCTTAGCTGCTGGTACTGCTTAATTTGACACTAGCCGCGCAATTTACATAATTAAATAATCAACAGTGACCTAATTAGAGTACTCTTGGCAAAATCGGAAATTTCATTCCAATTTTAAAACAATTTAAATAATAATGATACTGTCCGCACGATACGCATCACTTACGTAATATAGCAGCATTAAAGGGCTTGTCAACCCAAAAAGAGTATTAAGACGCAAAGTGAAATTCACTGAATCCAAAATTATGTGCATGTTAAACTTGACCTCTATATAAAATATCTTGTACACCTGAATGCATATTTTCGACAACGCAGTGCCCTATAAGTATTTATGTTCGTATGTGACCTTTTTGTGTCGATTTATTATTTTCTCTTATAAAGGTTAAAGACAGGTGAATAACGTATTATCGATTTTGATCAAATAAAAAACAACTAAAATATACCACCTGAAATTTTTGAAGCAATAATGTAAAGGTATCGTAACCATTTCGGGAACGAGAATATAGCATTAAAATTTAAGAATTGGTTTTATGCCTTGCATCTTTTTTAAAGATATGAATTGACTTTGCATTTTAACACCACCACTACATTTGTCTAATTTCAAGATTTCAATAGAATTTTTTAATGAGAAATATTTAATAAATACTATGTTTAATGCTCTTTTGTTGGTTGTAGGAATTAGCATAAATAATATGCATTAATACACATATGGAGGCAAACTGTATATGTTATGTGTGCTCTTATTTAGAGAAAAAGCTAAATAATTGGATTTTAGAATTTCTTCCGTTAAAATATCTTGTATTGTGTAAAGTTTTCAGAGCCGAATTAAAGAGGGGGGCTATCCCCTATGTAGGCAGAGGTTCTTAGCATAGACCTCAAGCGATGTTCTACGGTGGTTTAGACGTAGGGCTCCCCATATAACTTAGTTTTTGACTTAAATTTAATCAGGTAAGTAGTTTTTTAGTTATGCCGCGAACAGACAGACAGACCGACGGAATTGAGAAAACATATTTTCCGGCATCTTGGAACCCCAAAACGTGAAGATCTGAAAAAATCTTTGACGGCATTTTTTTACGATTACAATACTTCCCTGTTACGAGGGAAGTAATAAATAAACATTACCAATGCATTTTTTATACGAAAAAATTAAACTTGATTTAAATATAATTAGAATTGTATATACCAAAAGAAGCTCATTTATACTGTTTTCTCAACAATATGCACTTTACTTCACTCGTAAAAGGAAAGTATTGAAATCGGGAAAAAAATCACTCTCCGAGATTTTTTTTAAATCTTTCAGGGCCCCTAGATGCCGAAAAACTCGATTACGTCGGTCTGGCTGTCTGTCTCTTCCCAACATAGATAAAAGCTAGTAAAGCTACTTATCCGATTGTTTCAAACTTTGGTTAAAAATTAAGGGTCATATGGGGCTAACCTTGTAGCATTTTGGTAGAAATCCAGTATGGCAAATCATGGCCCAGTGAAATGTTAAAAAACATATTACTAAAAAAGTACTTATCCAATTTGTCTCAAATTTTGCACATAAATTAAGTATTATGTAGAAACTAACTGGTAAAATTTTGGTGCAAAGCCAAGATGGCGGAACAAAATGGCGGCTTAATAAAATATTTAAAAATTCAGCCTCAAAAAACTACTTTATGAACTGGTTTCAAATTGTGTGCCGTAAATAATTATGGTATAGAGATGAACTAGTAAAACTATGGTACTAATTTAAGATGGAAGAACAAAATGGCGGTCAAATAAAATTTTAATGATCTGAAAAAAATTACCCTCGCAGATTTTACATATCTTCCTGTTTTAGTGCCCCCAGATGTTGAAAAATATGTTGTATCAATTCCGTCAGTCCATCTGTCTGCATCTGTCAATTTGCGGCATACTACTCATGAGATTGACATTTTTAGTCAGAAATTTAAGGGTTATATCTAATATTTAATAAAAACTAAGATAAATATTTTGGTAAAAATCCAATGTCGGAACAAGATATCGACCTAGTGAAATGTTAAAAAAAATTATAACTAAAAAACCAATTATCGAATTTACCTCAAATTTTGTACAAAAATCAAGTGTTACATAGGAAAAAACTGGTATCATAAGATAGCAAAACAAAATGGCGTCCTAATAAAAATATGTGGAAAATCAACCTGAAACTTATTAGATTACTTTCAAATTTTGTGAAAGCATTAAGTGTGATATAAAGATAAACTGTTTGTTTGTTGTTGTTTTAAAAAAAAAATAAAATTTTTTTTTTAAAACAACAAAAAACCTTATTGAATTGACTTTTATATTTGCAGAAATATTAAATGTGAAAATATAATAACTGGTACGAATTCAACACGACGTAACAAAATTGCGGTGTGTCTGTCAATATAAAAGATACTTTTTTTTAAAGTATGATCAAAAATCAAGTGTGGCGTAAGTAGAAACTGGTAAAATATTGGTAAGAATTCAATATAATGAAAGGAAGTGTTCCTAAATAACTATGTACTGAACTAAATTTGGTTACACTTCACTATTCCTAATAAAAGGAAATATTCATTACGAGGGAAGCTCCAAGTAAAGGAAATTTACCGATTTGTTAGATACGTGAACTTTTATTCTGTGTAGAATGTATTAAAATACCATACATACCAAAAAATTCTACCCAAAGTTGTAACGTCAGCTCTAAACCAAATTAATAAAAAATAAAGATTTTTCTTTAATTTACATAATTAAAAAGTTGTAATAAATAAGAATCATTACTTACATAAACAAATGCCTTCTTTATAATAGTGTTGCTAAAACTAATTATCTGACTCCTTCAAATAAAATTAAAAAAGATACTAAAAGCATAGAATTTATTTTGTATGTATTCAAATGTACTTTATTTTAATTTAAATTATTTTAATTCATTACTTAATTTCCAGGAAAATATTGAGGTAAATAATTACTCCCAAACAAAAATACAAAATGATCTAAATGCCTTTTTTTAATATAAAAAATGCGTTATAAATTTTGGTGCTCTAGTGTTATTTATTCGCGCTGTAGGTACATACGTTTTGGATAGGTTCTTTATTTTCTTCCGAATCTATAACTTAGATAATAGATATAATATATTTTACCTCTAGTATAACATCTAACTCTTGAAAGTTCAAGTGCATTTGCCTAAATCTGAAAGCAATATGTATGTATTGTCATTATTTCTATGTACAGTATTTTGAACTCAGCAAGACGATAAACAATTTTATTATATTCCCACTACTTGTCTCTTATTAGGTCAGGAAAATAGTACAAAAATCATGACTGGTTCGAAACGTTTTTAATTTAGTTAAAAAAATAATTGGGAAAAATGTAGAAACAATTATCTAAAGTGTCGAAAATTGATTTTTTTCTTCTATGTTTAAATGGGTAGGTTAGGTTAGGCTAGGCCGGTACTATAAAAAATTGCTTCTAAAAGTTGTAGATATTTGATAATCTTATATTTTGAGATGTGTCCGGTAGAAAAGTACTGATGAGTTTCCGAAAAAAATAGGTGAAACCCTTAAAAATGAGATTTTTTGCAAATATCAACAACTTATGCAATTTACAACATATATGTTTGAAACTTCGTAAAAATATAGCCTACGTGATGCTAAATGTATTTGCAAAACAACAACCAGTGACTTTACTGGTTACTGACTTATTACTATTTGTTTATCCCGGAAGGCATTGTTTAAACGACAATTCCTCTGCAAACGACATGAGATTAATACCTATACGTAAGTTCATTTTGTTCGACGTGACTGACACTTCAATCTACAATTATTTTCAGTAAGGAAGTTTATAAAATAAAACGTCAAAAATAACCACAAAAACCATAATATTTTTTTTACAAAGTCAGGTTAATAACTTTCAAATATACACATCTATAATTATTTTATAAATCTTTTATAATGTAAAAAAAAATTATTTAAACTTGGTATTTCTTTTTAACTTTTGTGATGTACTTCTTTATACGACATATAAATTCAAGTGGCATATTTACGCAGTTTTAACTTTTAATGTTAATTAAGAGCTAAATAATTAAAATAACAGCAAATTAGAAACAAAAAAATCTATCAGAATCATCAATAAATGAATCGCAATAACTTTTTTACCTACGCGGGAAAATATCAGCTCCTCAAATGTAAAGTCTAAACCTTTTACATGTTTATATTTAAAAGTTATTAACCATTAAAATTATAAACAAATTAAAAATTTTTTGACTCAATTTTTTACAGTTTATTTTGCAAATTTTCGTACTGAAAATAATTGTATATTGTAATGTCGGTCATGACGAATAGAATGAACTCTCGCAGAGGTCTTTTTCTGGTCTCGTTTTCAGCAGGCTGATTATTTAAGCAATGCGTTTCAGGATAAGAAATAAAGTCATAGGGTCAATATTTTACACGTATACCATATTTATACGAAGTACCAGGTATATATGTTCCAAATTGCATATTATTGACATTTGCAAAAGAAGTCTCAAAAAATAGAATTTTTTAATATCTAAAAATTTTAAAAAAGCATTTTTTATAGGACCTATCCATTTTAATATAGAAGGAAAAATTCAATTTTCAGCACTTTAGGCAATTGTTTGTATATTTCTCCAATTATTTTTTGGATTTATTTTTATAAAATTTCATTATTCACATTCACTTAACCAATTCGGGGAGTCAATTTCCTTATAAGCGTTTAAAAAAATCCTAATATATATAATAGGTATTATTTTCATCCTTCATCCTTTCCTGAAGTCTATTTATGTTTTTTTTCTAAATTTCCCACGTTCGTTTTTCATCAATTTCCTTATAAGCGTTTAAAAAAAATCCTAATATATATAATAGGTATTATTTTCATTCTTCATTCTTTCCTGAAGTCTATCTGTGTCTTTTTTCCAAATTTCCCACGTCACGTTTTTCCCAAGTTCATTATTAAAATATTTGCTTTATGATTGGGTTCATAGAATATTAGACTATTAGAATATCAATTTCGAAATTAAATAGTTCTATTGCTAGAATGGTTTTCTCAATCAAGGAATTTAGTAAGAATTCCCTGGGGTAATAAAGTAAGAGTACAGATCCAGAAAGTTTCCGAATTCGCTAAATAATTGCTCTCATTGTGATAATTTAGAATGTATTAATTGCGCTTACTACTTGATATAAGTTATTAAAAAAAATGAAATATACAGAGTTTACAAACAAACGGCATTGGAAAAACATTTTTCGATACAAACATGTGTGATGATTATTAGAAGTTAGTAAATATTTAATTTCAAACCAAGAAAAGAAAATCGGTCTTATGGTAGGTTAAAACTGTTTTTATACCATTGACAATTCTATTAAAATCGTTAATTTTTCTAAAAGAAGCTCACAATCAATCTTATTCGTTAATAACATGGAATATAAAGAAAGCTGCACCTTATCAATCAATTTCTTGCGATCATGACAAATAAAAGAAAACGTGATTAGATATCTTATTTAGGCTTATTAGACACTTTCATGTCGGTAATTAGGTAGTAGAAATAATTTCCAATGCGAACCAGTACGCAGCATAACTAAGGAACCACCCAAAATAATTTAAATCGTTATATGAAATAATGGCGGAGAATATTAGTGAACTTTTATGTTTATTGTAGAACTATTACCTATTTTAGTAATGATTTATAGTGTTCTATCTCTATTAAAAATGATAATTTTATGACCCCATGCCGAATCGTGATAATAACATCTAAATAGGGTATGTACACCGATAGCAAAGAATAAGTATTATAAAGAAAGGACAGTCGAAAAAGGAGACTAAAATTAGACAAAGACAGGTATAAGTAACCAATTTAAAGGGACAACTTCCAAAACATACGTATAGTCGAGGATTTTGACAGGCCGACAGATTATAAGATTCAAAATCAATTGCGTTGCTCCACAGAGTGGTTTGTTGTGTGTGTGTTGGTGAATAGTTGTTGAAATTCGCAAACTGAAAAGTACGATTTGAAGGATTTTTTGTTTAATTAATGTACACATTAAAATATTTTGACGCATATAATTTTACTGTTCGTTTTGAAAATTTAGAATATTTTTTGTACAAGATACTACCTAATGAAGATAAATGCAATATCATGTTTTAAATTCTAAAATATAAGAAACTGTTAAAATATGTGTTAATATGCATTACAAACAAAATCGTTAAAAAAACTTAATAGACATGGTTCATTTGGAAATATTTTCTTAGATTGTAATGTGGTATCAACCTGTGAAAGATTCAACTCTAAAGAATAATCGACATTAAATTAATATGTTGCTTTTATTTCTTTTTATCACTCAAAAAAAAACATACAAAAAATGTTTGGTTTCTAGATTCGTGCCATTATGCAAGGTAAACGAAAATCGTCTGTCTGTCATGTCATTTCTTGTCGAGTCATATTAAGGTAGGTTCAAGAGGGTCGCAGTCTTGAGAGTTAGTTTAGACCCCCAAACCTGAGTCACCACTATAATTACTATATTAAAACCATATCGAAAGTTTTTCTCATTGCTTCTTGTATATTGCATTTTTGTAATCGTAAAAAAATCATATGCTAGATTTTTGCAGATACTCAGATATATATGAATATAGGGTTTCTAGATCTCCCAGATTCTTCCGTTCTCTCGGTGTGTCATTCTAGCTGTGCACAATATAGCTGAAAAACTACTTATCGGATTGATTTCTAATTTTGGCCAAAAATCCGGGAATATTGAGGGAGGGTCACATTTTGGTAAAAAAAAAAGAAATATATATATATATATATATATCGTCGTCGTTCTTGGAATAAGACTTTGTTAAATTGGAAATACTTATAGAAATTTCGCATTGGAATGCATAAATGGATTGTTTACTTACTTTTAATGCTCTGCGGCCGAGGAGTAAAGAATCCTGAAGATGATTGGTGTTACAAAAGGCAAAACGTCGGAAAGTCAGTCCGTTCCGATATCGTATAATTCAAAGACACGCGATTTGTTAATCATAAAGTTACATTTAATTTTCTAGTGAAGATGGATACTAATAGGTTACACACTCATATTTTATATCTTTCACCTCATTTTTAAAACCAGTATATAAATTCATAAAATGAAATATATTATTATTTAATTTCAGATGGATTTGAATAGATTACAAATAATAAGAAAAAATGGGCCTCTGTCCTCAAATTTGGATACACACTATTTGAAAATATTACAAAAAGTTAGTTTGGAACTAAGTGGAACGTTTTTTCATTACTCGACAAATGTAAAATCATCTTATTTTTTCAAACAATTTCTTCTCTTATTAAACCGACATTTGTGTATATAAACTTACCTACACGTTATTATCTAGTTTTATTATTGCAAATAGTGTTTCTTTATATATTGATGCAATAATTATGTGATTTAGTGCATGTTATGTTTTTAAACGTATTAAAAAATAACAAAGTTTTGTGATAACCTGTTATAAATTCGCATAGTAAGTGTGTATTGCAAACTTGATTACTCGACAAAATAGTTATTTTTTGATCATTTTAATCTCCCAAACACTAAAAATGTATTATTTTTACGAGTAAAATACAATAAATTAGGAGTATTAGAATAGTTTCTGCTGAAATAGCGAAACAACCGGAAATCGTGCAACTCCAAAATAAATGTTCAAGATCAATGAGAGCCAAGGCAGAAATCATTTGATGTTTTGCCGGCTGTCACATCTTTATAATTCGTACTTTTTGCCGATAATATGTTGTGAAAGTAAATCATGGGAAATACTAAAAACAAACCAAGTTATTCGGAATAACTCTAAGGTACGACTTAAAAGAGGAAAACATAGTCTCGGTCTCAGTCAGATACCTTATTTTAAAAACAATATGTAAAATATTACACATGGTTCGACCTTCCGCTCATCATCACACCATTTTACATAAGAGACTATAACATTTTTAGTGTAAAATCATAAATGTCGCAAGAAGTAATGTATATTGAGGATCAATAATAAAAAAAAATTTAGTACTAAGGTACTAATGCAGGTAAAATAGAATGGGCTTGCACTTTTCACCAAACAAAAAAATAACTTTAGGCGTGCATGTATTTTGTTTTATAATTTATAACATAATATAATTTTTATTTCGACAAACTATACACTCGTAGTTTTTGGGATCAGTAGTATTAGATTTGCATAACAATAGCATAAGCTGTTAATAGAAGTATTTTGTCATTTTTTTAAACTATGAAATATTTTTTTAGAAATATTTGATCTACAGTACAATTTATGGTACGAGCGGGGATCGAACCCGCACCTCTAAATCTCTAGCCAATTTCCCTAACCAATTGCACTATTGTACCACTGATAAGCAATTCGTAAGAACTTGTACATATTTAAACCAACCAGTATCATAACCAGCAGTGGCGGCTCTTCCATAGGGTCATTTGGTCAATGACCCACCAAAATATTTCAAAAAATAAATTATTCGTTTGACCGTCCCTCCTAACAGTTGTAATAAAACGCGAACCTTGGGAAAGTTAAATACGCTACACTATTAGCCGCGCGCGGCGGTTCGAATGATCTCGTTGCGTACCTTAGGCATAACGAACGTGATACCAAATGGAATATGAAATCGCGATTTGGGTCATCAGCCGGTCTCTTCTTATAATTCGATCGATCGGTCGCGGCATCACGTCGGCATGCGGAAGTTCAATTGTTCAGGGGTCGCGCGGTCGATATTCTAACTCGATATTGTTTTGGATGTTTTTAATGGATGAAAATTGATTTATATATGGTTTTTTGTAATATATATTTTTTTATTTTTATGATCCATGTGTGAGTTGGAAATATGCAGGAAATAAAATGTTGGTAGTGACTAGTGCAAAAAAATTAACAACTAAAAAGTGCTTACGGACTTATTTTGCAAAAATAACCAATTTCAAGGTTGTCTATGTTTTAGTTATGAATGTAGATCAAATAAAATGTCGGTAGTGCAAAAAATTAAACAACTAAAGAGTGCTAACGAACTTAATTTAGAGAAAATAACCGAATTCGAGGTAAGTGGGCGCAATTTGCCAGAACTTAGTATACGACAAACTAGTAAAGACAAAAATAAAGAGAAACTTTCGCAAAAGTATGTACGATTTAGCTAACTGGATATGTGGTTGTAAAGTCTCTAACTCATTTTACTGTTATGTTTGTTGTTTTCTAAGGACTCGTTATTGACCTTCCAATATAATTCACCACGAGCCGCCACTGATAACCAGTGTTGATACTGCCAAATATTCTAACTTTATGGCGCGCATTCCTGACTCAAATCTTATATCGCTATTAGGTTACGTCGATCTTCGCAAATCTATAATTTTTACGTTATGCCCGTTAAGCCAAATTTTGAAAAGAAATATTTTATCAGTTTTTTTTAAACTGTAAAATATTTTTTTAGAAATATTTGATCAAAAGTAAAAGCTATGGCACGAGCAAGGATCGAACCCGCACCTCTGGATCTTTAGTCTATTGCTCTCTAACCAACTGCGCTATCGTACGTAAATATTATAAATTTCTAATGTGGATGCACCTAATAGCGATGTCAGATTTGATGTCCAGTCAAATAGTTCTAAAAAAATTGTATAAGCTTTGTTTAACACATAAACTATATTATAAAATTAAATAAGTTACAACATATCTTGTTCTAGCATGTTATTTATATAAATGAACCCTAGAACGGATAGAATCAAGCTTAAATTATTGGAATAAACCATAGCTTTCTTCATTCTACTTAGAAGTAAGACGTACTAAAATCGAAGATTTATTTTTTTTTGCCCTTACTAGATGGAAATAGGTCTTCCTCAAAATCATAAATTAATTAAATGAAATTAGTTAATAATTGCAAGTCAAACCACTAAAAAGAATTAGCTCCATTTGTGATGGCAAGGCATAAAATAAGGAGGTTAATAATTATTTAACTTAAGTTTATTCTGTCTAAATATTTTGATTTGGATCGATCAGCTTACTTTTAAAACAGCTAATAAAATTAGAAGTAAAGCGTAATTATCTTCTTTTGAAAATTTAAATTCCGGTTGACTGCAACTGGGTCCTAAAAAGCAATTATAGAATGCTGTATGAAAGTGAATATTAGACTAATACGCTTTAGGTCGCTATTAGAATATATAGGAATAATGGTCTCGAGAGTAATGCACATAATAGTGATTAGAGTGTGTCTTTTTAATATTTTTATCAATTTAGCTAAAGGCAGGAAAAATGCATCCATTTATTTATTTCGGCGGAACGACGGAGATCAAACCATTATTATTTATCAGTTATCAGTTACACAGTTGAAATAGGTAGGAAAAGTTACTTTTTAGGTAGACAAATAAAATAACTATAATGGAAATTGCTGTTACCTGTTATATTATTATGATATTCACTTGATAGCTAGGACAACAAATAACACGGGTCATAAGATATACAAAAAAAACATCTAAGTAGCCACATTTTAAGACCATAAAATGTATGCGATATCAAATGAAAGTTAATTATGTAAATTCTTAGAAACATTTTTATTTGTTAAAATCCCATTGCCAGGAGCAGAGAAATAGATATATTAATGAGATAACGGAGTTACAAGACGCGCAGCAAAATTGCTCGCACCATACCGACATTTATAATTTTTTTAATAGACTTGCTATGGAACTACTCCGGCACTACCCTAAAAACCTTCATGATCAACTCCAATTTATGGATTAAATCGAATTTATTACTTGAAAGCATAAATCAACAGACTAGGCTTTATCTACAATTTAATAAGGTTTTATGTTGTTGCCCAAGTACATTAACACATTTATTTAGTTAAATGGATTAAGTCAGATCACTACGTTATAGTAACTATATTATAATTAAACACAATACATAATCCTAAAATTCTAAATTAGAGCTTAACTGTAAATAAATACAAATAAAATCATATGAAGGAAAACGCACAAAATGCATGCATTGAAAAATGGTTTCGGTGAAATTTTTTGAATTTTTATATTAATTTTATGTATATTATGATCTCTAGTTTCATTTTCCTAAAAAAATTTGATAAGGTACTGTTTTTCGAGTTACAGGGTGTCAAAAATCCCACATTTATATAATCGATAATTTTTTATTTTCTAGAACCTTTATATTGTAAATTACTATCGAAACACATGTTTTAGTTCATATTTTAAATAACGGAATTTTGAGTTTTAAAACATTTATTACTTCCCTCGTAAAACGAAACTATTGGAATCGTGAAAAAACCACCCTCCGAGATTTTTTTAGATTTTCAGGGTCCCTAGACGATGAAAAACAAGTTTTCTCAATTCCGTCGGTCTGCGTGTCTGTTCGCGGCTAAAAAACTACTTATCCGGTTGACTTCAAACTTTGGCCAAAAATTAAGGGTCATATGGGAATGACCTGGTAACATTCTGGTAAAAATCCAATATGGTGAAACAAAACGGCGGCCTAGTGAAGTGTTAAAAAAATTATTATTAAAAAACTACTCGTCAAATTTATCTCAAATTTTGCAAAAACATCAAATATTATGTTGAAATCAAGTGGTAACAGTTTGGTACGAAGTCAAGATGGCGGAACAAAATGGCGGCGTAATAAAATATTTAAAAATTCAGCCTGAAAAACTGCTCAAGGGTTTGATTTCAAATTGTGTGCGAGAACTAATTGTTTTATAGCGATCAACTAGTGAAATAATGGTACTAATTCAAGATGGCCGAACAAAATGGCAGGTAATAAAATATTTAGAATCGTGAAAAAATCACCCCTCAGGTTTACACATCTTCACTTTGTAGTGTCGCTAGATGCCAAAAAATATGTTTCTGTGTCTGTTTGTTTGTCAGTTCGCGGCATAGCTTCAAGACTATTTACCCGATTTACTTCAAATTTTGGTCAAAAATTAAGGGTTATATAAGGATGACCTGGTAACATTTTCTCGAGCATTTTCTTAAAAATCCAAAATCGCGAAACAAAATGGCGGCCTAGTAAAGTCTTAAAAAAAAATTATTAAAAAATTACTCAGCAAATTTATCTGAAATTTTGCAAAAAACATCAAGTATTGTATTGAAATCTGAAAAAACTGCTTAATAGATTGATTTTAATATTAGTGTCATAGCTAATTAAGCCCTTTGGCTCAACTAGTAAAACTGTATTACTAATTTAAAATGGCGAAACTAAATTGTGACAAAATAAAATGTTTGTAATCGCGAAGAAAATCACCCTTTTAGGACTTACATATCTTCACGTTTTAGCATTCCAAGACATCTGTCAGTTCGCATTGTTGCATCCTCAGGATACATACATTTTATATTTTGCATGATATCCATATTATCAGTTTTTACTTACTTACTACTACTACTGTTGATTCGCAGATATATTCCAGATATTAAATTTCCAAATATTTTTTGTTAGCGATCTTCTTGCTGTTATGTTAGAGTGGTGCATTATTTGGAGTTAGTAAAGACTAATATGGGTTTCATCCAAGATATAAAATCTATGTATCCTGAGGATGCAACAATGAATTGGTGAAACGTCGGCAATTTAAAAATGGGCTTTTGATTTTTTTACTGAATTCTAACCCTAAATTACACACCACTCTAACATAACAACATGGAGATCGTTAGTCATAACCATTCAGAAACTTAATATCTGGGATATCTGTGGACCAACGGAGTAGGTAAAGACTGATAATATGGGTTTCAATTTAAGATGACGAAACAAAATGACGGCCAAATAAAATTTTTAAAAAATCAATGTAAAAAAATCTTGTTCAATTGATTTTAAATTTTGCAGAAAAATTAAATGTGAAAATGGGATAGTTATTGAAATTTATTTTAGATTATGCCCAAAAGTCAAGTGTGGCATAGTTAAAAAGGAAATGGTAAATATATGGTAGGAATTAAATGATGGAATAAAATGGCGCCTAATAAAAATGAAGAGACAGTATATGTAACACATATATACTGTGACTATGTACTGAACTAACTTGGATCACATTTCACTTTTCCTAATAAAAGTAATAATTCATAACGAGGGTAGTTCCGGGTGAATACATGATGTATTTTACAGGTTAAAATAATCGGTAAATTTCATGTACACGGATCTTCCCTGGTAGTAAATCTCTCCTTTTATTAGGAATAGTGAAGTGTGGTCCAATTTAGTTACGCACATAATCATTTAGTAACACATATATACTACCTTTTGTTCAAACATTTTTATTGTGCGCCATTTTGTTCCACCGTATTAGATTCAAACCAATATTTTAACAGTTTCTAACTATGCTACACTTAATTTTTGGGTATAATTTAAAATAAATGGAATAAGTAAATTTTTACATTGACTTAAAAAAAAATCATTATTTGTAATCAGATGGATAAATAGTTTTTTGTAACAATTTTCACATTTTAACAGGCCGCCAAAATGTTACCAGGTCAGCCTCATGTGACTCTTAATTTTTGACGAAAATTTAAAGTCAATCGGGTAAAGAGTTTCTTTCTTAGCTATGCCGCGAACAGACAGATCGACAGAATCGAGAAATTATGATTTTCGGAATCTAGGTTCCTTGAAACGTAAAGATCTGAAAAAATCTCAGAAGGTAATTTTTTCACTATTACAGAACTTTTAGGAGGGAAATCATAATTAAACTTGTATAGTCAATCTAATGGAAGTTCGTTTAAAAATCGACTTTTTGATGAAAACGTTGAATATAGGTTTCTTATGGTAATGTAAAATACGTACTCAAAACTGCCAATTAAAAGTTTTCTTGTTATATTTTTTTCACTTTATTGTTTTGTTTTTCTTTGATTTTATATAACTGTCACTTTATATTTTCATTCTTTTCACATGAGTAGATAAATAAATTCCACAAAAAAAAAACAAATGAAAATGTCCATTTGTTTTTGCTCGGCCTGTCTGATCTCCTCACCTGCCTTGCCCAATGCGGTATGTAATATAACGTGAAGATATATGATTTTGTAGTATTAAAGTCTGCACCACATGTTTTTATTTTTTGTGTTTATGGAACAGTTTTATAATCGAGATGTTGCCCAAAAAAAGGATAAACCTTTTCAATTTGTGTTTTATAATTGTATTTTTTTTTGTATTGAGACAAATAACAGTATTTTTGAACTTACATTTCATTTTTGACATCTTATTTAATGTTCCTCATTTTTAAATTTGAAATAAAATTTAGATATATTTCACTTTTCTTGATAAGGGGATGAAATCATTACGAAAAATTTAAGTTTTTATTAATTTTTCTGTCATTTTGAATTCATGTCAACATTTTAGTAGCATTTCTGTAAAACCCTTAAATAGTCAACTGAAAAATATCATATTGTTTAAGCTATGATGCCGATAGGAGTCTGTAAACAGACCTAATGAGAAATTAAAATTCCATTCGGCAACCTTTTTTTATATTGATACGTTTCGGATTAACTACGATACATTCTCTTATGAGGAGGTTAAGAACACAAGAATTGTAGCTAATTATTTTCTTTACCAAAAATAAATTATTATTAAGACAAATTCAGATCTGCAATAATGGAGTCTGGATATATTAACAGTCTAAATGTTGGTGATCATAATCACTGTTATATATGAATCTGCTTAGTAAGTCAAGATTGCTTAACCCTATTTTGCCTTTATCAGTATGGAATATACAGGTCGCTTCCTACTGTTAAGTAAAGGGATCTTTTTGCAACAAATCCCTGCCTAAACAGCTTAAGAAATTATTTATTAGAGCTACGAAATTGGAACTACAGTTAAAGATTTGGATAGCTTGTCCAGAAAATGAACAGCCTACTCCGAAAGTATATAATTGTATTACAGAAAATATGCAACCCATTCATCTAGAATTAACCAAAGTAACTCAGCAAAGCCTTGTTCCTTATATTACGCTTCATTTATATTGTTTCGTACCTAACAACGATAATTTGGGCAAAAAAGGTTATGTCATTGTATCAATTACCAGTAAGATCAAAATTTTACATATATGGTCGAGATCAAGCTTGAACAATCCTCTTGAGATAATGAGGCAATCTTCCTGATGTGTATTACGATTTATTTATTAACGTATTCTAAATCAGGCCAAGATCTATTAGAGAAATAAAAGTGCGCAAAAATTGACCACGATTTGACCCGTTGAAGCAATATTTAATAAGCGTAATGATTAAAAAGATGTGCAATTATGCCGGTTGGTTAGTGAACAGTTTGATACTTATAATACATAAATAATTTACTAAATTAGTCTGATCGTTCCGTTTTCATAGTAACTGAAGTACAATTATTAATCAATTTTATGAAGTCTGGCAAATGTTAACTTTTAATTTAAAAGACTTGGGGGTATCAAGATTACTCGCAAGCTGAGAATTAATACAAATATTTGTTTAATATTACCATAAATCTTGATGACTAAATATGTTGCCTGACACTCTTTCGTAATATAATAACAGATGTTTTTAAAGAAAAAGACGTTGTTCTGCTTGGAGTAACTTGTTATAATTTATAATTAATGAAGATAAATAGCCATACAAGCAAATGGCTAAATGCAGTGAGTCCATATGGAAGGACGCGTAGTATACTTTTTTTTAAAATAGTAATATTAATAATAATAATAATCTTTACTGGGACATTGACACCCACACAGATAAAACAATCCCAGCAAACAGACCCGATATCACCTTTCAATTCAAAAAAGAAAAGATCAATTATTTAATTGACATGTCTGTCCCAACGACGAGAACATCCAAACGAAATATAGTGAGAAGATCGCCAAATACACCGACTTGGCAATGGAAATAAAAAGGCTGTGGAAACAGGAAAGAGTCATCATCGGTCCTCTCTTCATATCAGTAACAGGGCTCACCCCAACATCGTTTTCACCTCATTTGGTTCAATTACGACTTAATACCGACATTCACAGGAACGTCCAGAAATCGGACATTTTGAAAACATGTAGCATCGTTAGATCATTTCTTAATACACAATAGTTGTTTTTTTCCCTTTTACCTTTTTGGTTTTTTTTGGACTGACTTGGTATAATCCCGTCAGTACAAAATACAACCACAAGAATACTGTGAGACAAAAAAAAATAAAAATAATACCTAATAATAAAAATAATATATTTAATAATTAGTGTTAAAATATAATAGAGTAAAATAGTTAAGCAGCCAGACGGATAAATCCAGGTACTGATGAGGCCTAATTCAAGTCGCTACGAGAAATTAATTGTAACTTAACTTAGGTTTACTTCTTACAACATATACACAAACGAGGAAGGAAAAACAGGAAGAAGATGAAGAGGAAAACAGTAGATGAGAGAAAGAGAAAGAGATTACAATAAAAATAAAAATAAGTATGTACGTTAAAATCCGTTTAAAATTTGAGATGATAACATTTATTACGCTATTGATTTTCAAATATATTTTTCTTTAAAATATGCTTTACACTAAAACAGGAAGAGTTGGTGTTCATCAGAAAAGGCATTGCATTTACTCTTTTATAAATGTTGTATGAAAAAGACCTTTTATAGATTTCTTTACGATGCCGCGAAATTGTAATTGCATGATTACATCTTAAATTTCTATTATGGACGTCAGAGCCGAATTGAAGTTTTCTATATAAATATATCCGTTTTTTATGTTTAAGTATTTTTAAAAACATCATTGTAGTGTGTAAAACTCGTCGTTTGTACATACTTAGCCACCCATCATCTTATGTGTGATATGTAGTTTCTTCTAGGGATTCCATAAATTAGGCGTATACTGCAATTTTGAAGTTTCTGGATGCTCCTTACGTCGGCATCAGCCAAGCAAGGTCCATAGAGGTTATAACAATGGATAAACTGAGAAAAAATAAGTGCATCATATAAGCCCCTTTATCCTGCGAAAGATAATGCTGATGCAAGTAGATCCGTTTGAAAATTGAGCAGGCCAGTTTTAACTTATTAGTTAACCTAAATTCTTAACATCGTCCACTATTGATATGGACGTGTTGTTGATCTGAATATTTATAAAGCATGTAATCAGATACAACCGAAGTTTTTAAATTAGGATCGGTATGGATTAGCTGCCTTGCTGTGTCACATAGAGAGGGACTAAACGATTGCGCATAAATGGTATCATATACGTATAAATGGTATTTGCAAGATTTTAATTGCTTGTGAAGTTAGACCGCATAAATTAGCAGACCCAAAATGCTCCCTTTAAGCACTTCACTGGAAATCTTTATCTCTTTAGAATTCAGTTCATTTAACACCACCTGCTGAGTTGTATTTAATAAATGAGACCATAAAAAATGTCTGGCATTATTGCTAAACCCTAGATAATGAGTTATACCGTGATATACTTTATGCTTAAGCATGTCAAAGGCTTTTATGAAATCTAACAGGATTAAATCAGTCAAGTTATTATTATCAGCCGCACGAATGATGTCATCATTACCGTCGTCCGTAGCCGTTGCCGGTGGATAGACGAATATTCCGATTGCTTAACCGGAAGAATATAATTTATTTTCAGCAAATGATCTTAATTGCAGATCTATAATTTTCTCCAGAATTTTAGAAAATGCTGGTAGCACACTTCTTGGCCATATTCGGTGGACCGGCTAACCTTTGGGAAAGTTAGTACGTACGCGTGTTTCTAGAGCAAAGAAAAATAAGATTCATTTTTACATGCATTTATAACGTGAGTGAAAATAAGGTTATCAAATGATCACATACATTGTTATAGTAATTTAAAAGGTTACCAGGGGATTAATTGGGGTTAAACATGGAATTATTGAAAAAAAATATTGATAAAATTTATGTTTCTGCGATATGATTTTTTTATTACTTATAACGCATAACTTGTTAAATTCACTCAATTTTTCTCATTATTTATTTTCTGCCTAAAATATGCCTTCTTTTCCGCACTAGTTGCTGTCGTAGTGTAATTGCGTAGTTATTTGTAGTAATCATACTCAGATTCACTAATTTTATATCTATTAAAAGCTTTGTTTCGAAGTTTTTGAAGCAATTTCAGATTATCTGTCATATATGGCGAGTATTTATAATTACCTCTCTTTCGAAATTTTCTCATTGGAGCATGCGCATCGATGAAATGCATTATTAGCTTGCGCACATAAGAAATTTTTTCGTCGATTAAAATACTGTATACATTCTACCAAGGGAGAATTTTCAAAATTTATTTTACTTATGGGTCTGTATGTGAATTAAGAAACACGTCGATAAAAAGCAATGGCAGTGGAAATAACAAAGTAAGGTTTTTAGTTTGTGTTGCCTAGCAACAACAGAAAAAGGCGTAGTTTGTGTTACCTAGCAACAACAGAAAAAGGCGTAACTGGACTCCAGTCTATACATTTTGGGTCTTCTTTTTTTTGGGACCCTGGAAATATGTTTATAAATTTCTAAAAGGCTCACATAATTCTATTACAGGTATAATAAATGCACAACAGTTGCAGATAAAAAAAACCTAATATAGAAGGTAGTAGGCAAACTAAAGACTTAATTATGAAGCTAGATAAATAGAGTGGCTGTTAACACGGGACGGGAAGACCTTAAATTCCATTGCAGGAGTAGTAACGGGGCACTGTCAATTAAGGAGGGGCACCTCTCTATCTTAGGTATTGAGGAGGACTACCTGCACGGAGCTCAGGAGGAAACTCCACTTTACGTCCTGTGCAGGTGTGAAGCACGAGCAAGACTACGCCAGGTTATTTTTGGCACTACTGTCTTGCATAGGGATGCAGTCTAGGAACTAGACTAGATCACAACTAAAAGTACCGTAAAACTTTGAATTCACAAGCTTCTTTGCTTAAATGTGCTTTCTTTATTGTTTTAACAAAGGCCACACCTCGAACCAAACGTATTTGCCAAATAACAAATAATCGGCATTTGCTATTTGCCGAGTGGCGAGCACCCATGTACACCTACGCGGTTGGTCACTTGCCAACACGCTTATCATTTTGTAACGAATACCTAATAATCGCTATAGTAGCCCACTTATATTACTAGGAAATCGCCGAATAACTATTCAAAATTTTTTATCGTTGCTGGCTATTCGCCGAATTTTGCATATGTGGCACCTATATTACTCATAACTAAAAGATAATTTTGTTGTCTAGATAACCGCTCTAATTTCTTTTTCTTTTGAGAATTTTCTAAACCTGCCCGGTTTTATAAATTATTGCAAAGATATTCGTGTCGGATATTGTGTTGGCATACGAGATTATAAAAAATGGCAGAAGCACCAGTTTTTTCAGAACGTGACCATTCCATTGAGCAGCAGAAAAAATTATCTGCCATTTCGGGAAGAAACAAATCTATTTCTTTTGGACGTACTAAGGTGTTGGTTGTATGTGCTGCAAGATTTAAGCCTAATGTCCTTTGCTTAATACATAGCATAGAAAATCGTTCTTCTTAGAAATGTGTATGCCGGAAAAGAATACCGAACACTATCGCATGTTCTATACTGCTTGCGATTTGTAGAACTTCTTCTACGTTTTATCTTCATCTAGAGCTGGCTATGATGGGCTGGAATGCTTTTCGAGCTTAAATCTAAAATGTTATAATTATGTCTACTTTTAAATTGTTTATGACTTGATTTTTAACATATATAAAACTTGACCTCTATAAAAGTTATATTATATAGAAGTGTGAAAAGTTCATTAAAAATAGCTACATTATTTTTGTTTGTTCACCATCTAATATATTTTAATCACTACTAAGTGTGTAGTGCAACTAACAACAAAGCATTTTGCAACGTTCTAGATCAGCTATATGGTATTCGGAGCCAAATTTATATTATATTTCATTTGATTTTTGCACAATAAAAACAGAATAGTAACAAAGTATTTACTCATTTAAAATTAGATTCGTAACAAAATTTTACTAGTTCATCCCTACATCACACTGATTCTTGTGCAAAATTTAAATAAGTATTTTTTTGCAGTGATTTTTTTAAACATTTTATTATGCCACCATTTTGTTCCTCCATATTAGATTTTTACCAGATTCTTACCATATAATGTCCATATAACCATTGATGTCTGTGCTGACATAAATGAGAAAACATGTTTTTCGGCATCCTGGACCCCGAAATGTGAAGATCTGAAAAAATCTCGGAGGGCGATTTTTACAATTACAATACTCCTCTCTTAAGAGAAGCAAAAAGGCTGAATAAAAAGGATGATAATGGGTATGATATTGGCATCACAAATGTACCTTTCAACCACAGGATAAATCAATATTTATTCAAACTAACTAAATGATATAATTTATTGTGCAATACTGAAAGTGTGAAAAAAACTCATTTAGATCCAACCATAAAATTACAGACATAATCTGTTAGCCAAATCCATTTTCGTGAAGGGGAATATATATATAATTGTTTTTATAACGTCAAGGATTTATTTTTAAGTGACTTTGTCTATTTTAAGTATTTAGCGCATATCGAGATTTGATAAAATTCACGCTAAAATAAAAGTATCGCGTATAGTTTCTCTGTTTCACACGGTGCCTGAGGAATAAACAAAAATTCCGTCCCCACAGAAGTGCAGTACGACTTATGAACTATTAAATTTTATGATAAAAATGTATATACCAATGTACTATAATTGGTATTTAAACCGATATAATTAATATGGTTTTTGTAAGCTTTTGTTTGTTATTAAAATAATATGAATTGTTTTCGGTGATAATTTTTAAATTACCCTTGTTGACATCCAACCATCCAGTTACGGCGCAACCAGAATTGCAAATGCTGCGACCGCACAAGGCGGCAATCTGTCCTCATTTTACGAAAAAAAGGAACCCCATCACGTTTTCGTATTGAATAATTTAGTCACCAGTGTTTTGCTATCCACAATCGACGGATAAATTGCTGGAACTTCGAGGTGCACCAAGAAAATTTTGCTGGAAATTGAAAATGAAATATTTTCAGGGATTTTTCGAAAAATTGATGTTGTAAAACAATGTGCTTATCAAAGCCCATTTGTGGTAATCAGATTATGAAGAAGGTTAGCACCCTTAAATTTTCCAACATGAATATTGTATACATATATTTTATCATTGATATAAATCTTTTTTTCCCAATAAAATACAGTTTCACATATTATTTTTGTTTATACAAACTTATTTAAACTATTTACCCATAATTTCGAATTAACTGAGAATATGTTCCAATAATACAGTCGGTAACAATACTACCTACCTTGCGGAGCAGAAATTGAACAGTGTTAAAGTTTGGAATAGGTAGAGTATTTGATGCACCCTGTACACAATATTCAAGGTGGAATACTTTAGGGTGTCAACCCTGTTTATAATCTGATAGACCATACTGAATCTGATTGGAATAAATTGGTTTTGTTCAGCAGACCATTTAAAGAAAAATCAATTTTTCTAACTCAAAATCGTCATTCGGATTGAAAATATTTCATTTCGAATTTCCAGCAAAAATTTCCTTGGTGCACTTCGAAGTTACAACAGTGTATTTTGTATTTGAACCGAGGGAAGTAATAAGTTATACAGGGTGTCTCAAAAGTGTTTTGACAGACTACAGGAGATGATTCCTGACAATATTTTGAATAGGAAGTTCTAGTAAATTTTAGTCTCTGGTCGCTTCCTTACCAATATACAGGGTGTTGAAATTTAATAAAAAAAATTCAAATAGTTAAATAACTCCTGAACCTGTTAAGATTTTACCACGAAATTTGGTACATGATTCCTGACAATATTTTGGATAAGAAGTTTTAGTAAACTTTAGTGTCTGTTCGCTTCCTTACCAATATACAGTGTGTTGAAATTTAATAAAGGGAATCCTAATAGTTAAATAACTCCTGAGCGTGTTAAGATTTTTTCACAAAATCTGGTACGTGAAATAAGCATCCTGGGGCACTTATTTTAAATATATAACACGTTTTTGAATTAAACCAGTGGCGTCGGTTTTGAAATTGTGCCATAATTTTTTTGTGAAAACTATGCTACGCCACTGACATATTCTATTTTCCTTTTTATTATTAATCCTTATTTTATTTAGAACAAAAAAGGTATTTTGCGTTTTTTGATACGAGAAACAATTTAGCAGTAAATAATTATTATATTTCGGAGATACAAACTATTTTAAATTGATATAAAATTCAAATTTAAAGTAACAATAATAACATCTAATAACATAGGAAAATGCAGCAGTAACTACACGAATGAAATTGTCTTTAAATAAAACGTTGAAAACTTTTACCCTCTACTAAGATGTAGGAATCAAATACTCTCTGCATGGATTCTCGTTTTATAATGATTAAAAATTATCCATAATTTGGTTTTTAAGATCTTCTTGCTTTTCCACTAATGTTTATGGACAAGTGACTTCAAGTGCCCTCACTAATAAAAATCAAGGAGATTTAAATCTGGAGACCTTGGTGGGTATTGCGCTGAAATTAGTAGAAGCTCCGTCATGCATAAACTACATGAATTTGTAGTAGTAAATTGCGCAAAAAGGAAGTTCGTTTGCCAAAAAGTTTCGGTAATTTTTCCCATTCATTAGAAGTGGCAAACAAGAACCTATTAAGTCATCACTCAATATTCCTGCCCACACGTTTGATGAACATTGGTATTGGAAATGTCTTTCTGAAACTGCGTGTGAGTTTTTCACAGACCAATCTTTATTTTAGAAGATTGTATTAGCATTGTCAGAAACACTTGCCTCAGCCGTAAAAAGTTAAAAATTGGGAATTTTCCCAGTAACCAATGACACATAAGTATGCGCTGCCTTCTACCAAGAGACTTTCGTCTCTTGGTAGAAGGGCTTGTACCCTTTGAATGTGGCATGGATGATGCTCGTACAAAATTCTCCAAACTGTAACATGGGTAAAGTTGAGAGCATTAGCAATTATTGTCCGGATTTCCCCCCACAGCCTTTAAAACAGCTTATTCCAATTCCGGTGTTCGGGTTGTTGTTGGGCTTCCAGGAATATCACGTGCCCTTGCAAAACTCCCAGCTAAACGGTGATGATGGTTAGTAAATATTCCAAGAGAAGGCAGTACTTGGTTAGGATATTACTCCCGATAAATCCGTCTAGCTTCATGCGGCTTACCAAATGGGCATTATTTCTCATACGATCCATAATTTACAAGCAAAATTAGTCAATAATACAATAGTCACAGATAAATGATGAAATTAAAGAAATAAATTAGAATAACTAACTATCTAATTGTTAATAATTGTTTGAGTTTATTGACAAATGATGCAATTTCAAAGTCGCCTTCTCGAAATAGAAAATTTTAACGAATAATATGCTTAATATGCAGAGTTTTTCACCGAATTTTGATATTGACAAAAATTAATTTTTAAGTTACAAACACGACGTTATATTAACAAAAAAAAACGTTACGCTAACTTTTATTGTCCACTCAAATTTGAAATGAGTTTTCCATATTTTTTATTCAATATTCAACTCAAAAAACAGATGAAATTTTTTGTTCTAAATGAAATAGGGATTCATTACAAAGGGTAAAACAGGATATGTCAGTGGAGTAGCATAGTTTTTCACCTAAAAATTATAGCAAAATGTCGTATCTCCACCACTGGTTAAATTCAAAGACGTGTTCTACTTTTAAAATAAATGTTCCTGGATGCCTGTTTCATGTACCAAATTTTATGGAGAAATCTACAGAAGTTATTTAAAAATTATGATTTCTTTTATTAAATTTCAACACCCTATATCTCTGTAAGGAAGCGATCAGGGATTGTAGTTTACTAGAACTTTCTATCCTAAAATACTATCAGGAATCATTTCCCGAAGTTTGTTCAAGTACTTTTGAAACACCCTATATATCACGACAAGTTTTGATATTAATAAAGTAATATGATTTGTTTTATTCTATAATTTTTAACTTACCCTTGTAGACATCCATCCATCCAAGTGCAGCGCTACCATAAGTGCAAATGGAGCTCACCCCCAGGCAGCATGCATAGGGTGGCGACAACCTAACTCACTCTAAGTGGTATTTAAACCGACAGAATTAATAAGTTATATATACCAACAAGGTTTTGTTTATTATTAAAATAATATGGTTAGTTTTATGCCACAATTTTTAACTTACCCTCGTGGATCCATCCATCCAGATGGCCCTACCATAAATGCAGACGGTGCGACCGCACAATAAAAATCCACGTCATGCTTCCGTATTGAATAATTTAGTTATCACTGTTGTGATATCCACAATCGACAAATATTTTGCACCAACTTTGTGTTTAAATAGTCAAACTATGAGGATCGAATATATACCAATAGATTATAATAAGTGGTATTTGAATCCATGTCATATAGGCTTTTGTCTATTAATGAAATAATGTTTTTTTTACTATAATTTTTAACTTACCTTTGTGGACTTCCACTAATCCAGTTGCGGTACTACCATAAGTGCAAATGGTGCGACCGCACAAGGCAGCGTCCACAGGGGGGCGGCAATCTGTTTCAACTTCACGAGGAACAAAAACCATGTCATATTGAGTAATTTAGCTAAGATAATGAATCTTGATTTCACAGTCGACAAATATTTTGCACAAACATTGTGCTTAGTGTCGGACGTCAGCCGACAGGGTGTATGATTAAGAAGTTCTTACGCACCCCAATTACAAAATATTGGATTCAAGTTTCTGGTTTTCCGTATCCAGTATACAAATGCCCAGAACATATAAGAGAAAATTGGATGCTTAAAGATATAAAGATTTAATCTTCTGGATGTTCACATGAAGAAGTAACGGAACAACCCCTGATGCTTCATATGCTTTCGGAAAGGTAATGTCAAAATATCAAAAATGTGCAATGAGGTCTGAAGACGAAATCAAAATGTATTTTGTCAATTTATAGAATAGCCTTGAAGGTATGCTGGGAATGAACATAATGAAATGCGATGAGACCAACTTATCAGACGATCCCGGCGGAGAGAAATGTTTGTTTCGAATAGGAATAAAGTATCGAGAGAGCCTTACAACCGTCTTTTTTTTTAACTCATAAAATAATTAAATATGTTTTGAAATGTGCAATAGATCATGGGTTGGGAACCGACTAAAGATAAGTTACTTAAACATACGTTCTGCTTTTACAGGTCTTTATGATTTTAGGAATATAGTTGAGCAACATGATTTTGATCTTGTGTTTTTGTGCGAAATATGGCTCCCTCTTAAGGACGATTTTGTTCACGTTAATAATTCCAATTATCCGTTCTTTATAAAGGATAGAGATGGAAGGGGAGGAGGAGTTGCATCCTATGTTAAAAGTACAATTACTATTGAAGAGATAAGATTAGATTTTCCGTGGACTGGTCAGTTCGAATATCTTATTCCAAAAATTCAAATTAAAAACAGAAAAAATTGTTTTTTCTGAATTTTATAGACCTGCTAAAACCAACGTTACCAATTTTATAATAGATGCAGTATATATCCTACAGTAGACAAAATAGTTTGTTTAGGCAATTTTAATATTAACCTACTGATAAAAACCCGTACCTGCTTTATTTGGGGATTAAAACTGTCATCAAATTATAAATGAACCAACAAGGATCATCGCTAATTCCATTTCTTTGCCTGATGCAGTTTTTGTTAGTGATAGGTCATTGATAAAAGAATCAGGTATGTACAATAGCAGCCGATAATATTTCCGATCACAAAGTGGTTTATTGTTGCTTGAACATATATGAAAAACCTGCTGAGCCTAATTTTATTCAATACAGATGTTTTTGAAAATTTTAACTCGAATATTTTTTGCAATATATGCGTAACTTACCGTGGGACAATATTTCATATGAAAACAAAATTGACAATAAAATAAAAATACTTAATGAACTTATAGTAATACTACTTAATTTACATACTCCTATCAAAGAAGCGAAAATTACGAAACTTAGAGCACCTTGGCTTCCTAATCTGTGAAAAACCTGAGAATAATAAGTATTTTGCCTGCCCTCTCTAAAATTTATATAAGCAAGTTTACGAGTTTTGTGTAATAAACAAAATAATTCCTGATACTCAGAGTGGTTTGACAATACTTCTACAGCTTTAGCAAACATGATTGATGATGTTGCTCGCGCCTGTGATAAAAGATTTAACAGTATTTTAATATTATTAGACTTTTCTAAGGCGCTCTATAAAAGCTAAAATATTTTTTTCAAAAGGATTCGGGTTTAATTTTTGTCTCTTATCATTATAATCATTACCAAAAGATATTTTCGGAAAATAAGGCTCAATATTAGGCCCATTACTTTTTTGATTTATACTTCGGATATTTTAAGGGTTATTATTGTTTTAATTTTGATGATTTTTTTGAGTCAAAAGTCAGGATTAATGGATTTAAAAACATTAACCCAACCTGCTAATGCTCGTTACATAAACCTTAAGTTTAGGCGTTGTTGTACGAAAGCCTAGAAGGGCCACAATTTTTAGTTAGAAGTCGGAATTCCGAGATAGAAATCGGAATTCCGTGTTAGAAGTCGGAATTTGTTACAAAAATGAAAATAAAAAAATTGGGGCCCTTTTACGTTTTCGTATTATTATAACTGATTTAAGATTTCGGAATCATTTGTAAAAACTAATTCAAAACTTGTACCTAACTTTGATATTCCTACCCAAGGCACCTTTAAATTTTAATTTAAAAAATGCTTTGCGGGTCGTCAATTTTTTCAAATTCTTGTGATTTTGTGCATGGATATTGTTTGGACATGGACGATAAATCCCGAGTTCAAAAAGTGCAGAATGCCTATGTTCGATTCACCTTTGGTCTTAGAAAATTTGACCATATATTCCGATATTACTCTGAACTGAATTGCTTAAGAAATACTTTTTTTAATTCAAAATTTCAGTGAACCTGATGCCCCTTTTTTTTCCGTGAACGTCATATTTTCCGGAATAATGCTCATTCAGTTAATATTGGACATGGTTATAGGTTAACAATGCCTGCCTCGACGCCAAACTGTCATTTTCATAGTTCATTTCCTACTGATTTACTGAATTTAAGAATTTAATTTGTTTAAAAGTAAATATAAGAAATGTCTAATAGCGTTGCAAGGTAATTAACACGATGCGTTATGTGTGATTCAGTGCTTGGGTGCTCACTAGTCTGAACCTTGTTGCATTGTCTGGCTTCTAAAGGCAGTTAAGAGTTATAATATTGTATACATAATATGTTTCCATACATATATTTTATATGTTTATATATATATATATATTTATATATATATATATATATATATATATATATATATATATATGTATATATATATATATATATATATATATATATATATATATATATATATATATATATATATATATATATATATATATATATATATATATATATATATTTTTTTTATTTTATATATTTTTTATATATTGGCTTTTCCGTTATTTGCCGTTAAAATTATTTATTAATAAACTTCCAAAATTATTAAATACGTCATTTGCTTTTTTAACATCGTCCAACAGAGATTGTGCCATATAGATTAATGTACTATATATATTATAATTATGTAAATTTTCACCTTAAAATAAAAAGGTATTTTTATTTATTTATTTATTTTTATTTAATTGCAACCGTGGATGGAAATTTATTACCGCCATTTATAATTTATTTGTTGTTTAAGGGCGGCCCAAAAGAAACTAAACACAATAGAACAAAATCAGTGAGGTTTGATGCCTTTTGTTTTTAGAAACTGATTTGAAAAAAAAATCTTCCATAGGCTAGAGCGCTTACTGGAAAAAAATTATTGACAGGAGACAATTTGTTATCAGATTATGTCCGATAAATAAAATTTCATTGGTAATCCTTCCACCTCAGTCCATACATTTGACAAACACCTTGATGTCGAATTTTTCCGATCAGTTAAGGTGGGCTAGCACCAAATCTTAACTGAATATAAACGAAAAAGCGCCATGGTAAATAAACTTACATTTCCAGCACATGTTAACCTAAAAAGAAACGTTAAGAATGCCTTCAAGACAACTAGAATTGTGCCTCTAGATCCGGAAAAGGTCTTCAAAAAACTTCCTACGAGAAGGGCGGGAGACCAAGAAAGTCAAATAAAATACATGCTCTCACCCTAGACTATTTAAAAAATACGCGATCTCCGAATGTCCAAACATAACAGAAAAGTCAGTAAGCTTCGAAAATATTTATCATGAAGAAAGTAAATAATGCCGATAGTAGTAATCGTAAAATATCACCCTCAGAGATTTTTTCAAATCTTCATGTTTCAGGGTCCCTAGATGCCTCAATTTCGATCTATCGTCGCGTCTGTTCGCGGTATACCCGACTGACTTTTAGGGTTCCTATGGGAACGACCTGGTAACATTTTGGTAAAAACCAATATGGCGAAAGAAAATGGCGTCTTAGTGAAATGTTAAAAAAATTATTATTAAAGAACTACTTATCCAAATTTGTCACAAACATCAAAGTATTATGTTGGAATAAACTGATAAACTTTTGATAAGAATTCAAGATGGCAGAATAAAATGGCGGCTTAATAAAATATTTAAAAATTCAGCTTGAAAAAGCTACTTAGTTGATTGATTTCAAATTGTGTGCCATAACTAATTGTGGTATACGGGTCAACTAGTAAAACTGTGGTGCTAATTCAAGATGGCTAAACAAAATGGCGGCCAAATAAACCCTCTCAGGTTTTACATATCTTCACGTTTTAACGTCCCTAGTTGCCAAAAAATATGTTTTATCAATTCCCTCGGTCTGTCTATTGGTCTGCCTGTCTGTGAGTTCGCGGCATAGCTTAAAAACTACTTACCAGATTGACTTCAAACCTTATTTCAAAATTAAAGGTCATATGGGAATTACCTGGTAATATTTTGGTAGAAATTCAATATGGCGAAAATGTTAACAATTATGAAAAAACGAATTATCCAATTCACCTCCATTTTTAACACCAAAATCAAGTGTTACATGAGAATGAACTGGTAACATTTTAATATGAATCCAAGATAGCAAAATAAAAAAAATAAAATAGCGACCAAAAAAAATATATAAAAAATCAGCCTGAAAATACTACTTATTTGATTCATTTCAATTTTTGTGCAAGAATCAAGTGTGATATAAAGATACACTGGTAAAGGTTTGGTGCGAATTTAAGATGGTGAAACAAAATGGCAGCCAAATAATTTTGTTTCAAAATCAACGTAAAAACATCTTGTTCAATTGACTTTAAATTTTGCAGAAAAATTAAATGTGAAAATGAGATAAACTGGTACGAATTCAACATGATGATGTAACAAAATTGCGAGGGAAGTTCCGAATGAAGGAAATTTATCGATTTTTGTTTTAAATGAACAATTGAGTCATGATGCTTTTGTCATGATTGTTAAAGTTTATTAGATGGGCAAAGCACCAAACCTATAATTACCTAAACACTTAATTTTAATACATTTGATACTATGGGTATAGAGGATTCAGTCGAGGGGACACTTTGCCTACAATTACAATAAAATAAAAAATAATGAAACGAGATCCGCTACTTAAATTTTGAATGTTTTGACGTTTTATCTAGATTCTTAAATTTTAACATGTCAAATATTTAAAAAGAGACGAATGATATACTGAAAAAGATAGGGCAAAACCGAGGCAAAGTCATCTCGTTTTACGATATTGTTATCAAATTATTTTTAAAATTGGTGGACTTTGTGTTTCTTCAATTCAAGATACCAAAACACATCTCGAATTGTGGTGATTTATTTGAAATATTACGTAGCCGCATTTTCCATAGTTTCGTCGACTGAGGTGTCAATAATGTGACATGGGTATATTTTATGTCAGTAACGAAGTTCACACTCAGAGAAATAAAGTCAAATATTTTACATCAGATTTTGCTTTCAAGCAAAATGTAGTGAATCCTAACTGAAGATTGCCTGCCTGTAAAAAACAGTTTATAGATTTAGTAGAAAACTACCTTATTCATTATTTAAAACCGGTGTTTCAAAAACCAATAATAATCAATTTTTTTTTTGGCATTTATTAATTTGAGAATTTTCTCCTAAAGCTGCGTACTTTTTAAGTTGCTAAATATTAAATATTTTACACTTAAATAATAAGTCTAATTATATAGAAGAAAATAATTTCTGGTAATGTCATAATAAAATTTCCGAAATTTGATCCTCAGATGAGGTCACATTGTGTGATTGCATGCGCATCGGCATACCGTGCTTCTTGGTTTGTACTATGAAACAGGAAAGCTTTTATCACAAAGTAACATTTTTGTATTGTAAAATAACCTCATTTTGGCGGTTTTGTTTATATATTCAAATGGAAATAGAGATTCTCAGAGTTAAGACGAAATTTAGCTAGGCAAGACGACATCAAGGTCGCTTGAGACTAGTTTATTCTAATCGGGTTTCTTAAGAATAGTGAAGTGTGATCCAATTTAGTTCCGCACATAGTTATTTAGTAACACAAATACATATATT
Source organism: Kuschelorhynchus macadamiae (assembly GCA_030620095.1). Lineage (NCBI taxonomy): Eukaryota > Metazoa > Arthropoda > Insecta > Coleoptera > Curculionidae > Kuschelorhynchus > Kuschelorhynchus macadamiae. The sequence goes on along the minus strand of JAUTXW010004897.1, from coordinate 657,963 downwards.
GTCTCCTAATATTTTTATTGGGCACCACTTGACTTTTGGACGTAATTTAAAATAAATTGAATAAGTAATCAGTTTATTTCTCTACCACATTTGACTTTTGTGAAAAATTTTAATAAAAAAATTTGTTTACGTTGATTTTTTAAACGCTTTATTTGGTCTCCATTTTGAATTCGTACCACAATTTAACTGGTTTATCTGTATATCACATAATGCTTGCACAAAATTTGAAATTAAACTAATAAACAGTTTTTCAGGCTGATTTTTTAACTATTGCCGCCATCTTGGATTCATATCAAAATGTTACCAATTCATTTCTATGTAACACTCGATTTTGTGCCAAATTTGAGGTAATTTGGATAATTAGTTTTTTAGTGATAATTTTCTTAACATTTCACATTTTACCAAAATGTTATCAGGTCCTCCCTATAAAACCTTTAATTTTTGACCAAAATTTAAAGTTTATAGGGTAAGTAGTTTTTTAGCTATACTTACCCCAATTTGGCAGCCAGACAGACCGCCGGAATTGATAAAACATGTTTTTGGGCATCTAGAAACGTTAAAATTTGAAACTACGTAAATAAAACCTTTTTTCACGATAACAAATATTTTATTTCGCCGCCATCTTGAATTCGTACCACAATTTTACCAGTTCATGTTTATATCACGCTTAATTCTTACACAAAATTTGAAATCAATCTAATAAGTAGTTTTTTCATGCTGATTTTTTGAATATGTTATTAAGCCATTTTGTTTCTTGATTTTTGTGCAAAATTTCAGGTAAATTGGGTAAGTAGTTTTTTTAGCAATAATTTTTTAATATTTCACCAGGCCGCCATTTTATTTCGCCATGTTGGATTTATACCGAAATTTTAAAATATGATTCCTACGTAATACTTGATTGAAAAAGTGAAAAAATTAAGATAAGTGGTTTAAGTAGTTTTTTGGTAATATTTTTTTTTGCATTTCACCAGTCCGCCATTTTGTTCTACCATATTGGATTGTTACCAAATTACAACAGTTTCATCCTCTTATGACCTTTGATTTTTGATCAAAATTCGGAAGTCAATCGGATAAGTAATTTATGAGCTATGCCGCGTAATGACAGACCGACAGACCGACGAAACAGTTAAAGTTAAAAGTTTAAAATATAAAACTGTGTAACAGGGTTAAAGATCTTTATCGAGCATTATAATTGTATGGCTTTATAATTTGTTTATTTATTAAAACAACTAGAAACGCGAACCCTGTCAAATTATTAACAATTAACTAATAACTAATAATAAATAAACTCAGGTACTCTGAACTCGAACCAGAGCAAACTGCAACCGTAATGATGTCCTCTTCTACATTCTTATTATACTAAACAGGTAACTTGATATTAGTGACATATTGATTGTTTGTTATTTAAATAAAAGGTTCAGTTTTTAAAACACTTAAAAATCTAATAACAAAAATGAAAAGGAATAGTAAATAGCTATACAAAAATAATGCTTAAAATTAATAACAAAAATAGGATTAACTCTAAGTTAAAATCTAGAGAAAAGGAATTTAAGAAGACACAAAAAATATATAAATTACTCCCCAAATAATTGCTAAGAAACAAATGAAAATTTTGTTGATACGCTCTCAACTTTATCGACGATTATTACGAATTAAGAACAACCAAACTAATTCCAATTGTGACACAGGCTAACTTTTATTGCCAAAATAAGAAATAAGGTCTATCTACATTCGAAGTTGACAAGAACTGCCCCTTTAAGTCTCTTATTAACTAAAATGTCTAGCGTCAGATGTACGCTAATCTTTTAATTAATAATAAATTTCATTTCAGGTGTAGTCTAGAGTTCTACTTTATATGGAAAATTGAATTAAATTGGCTTATAATGACATTTCCGTCTAAATAAAACAAAAATAACTTTTATATAAATGTCTAAACTTATACTACCTTATCAACAATTATTTGTTATTGTCTGATAAGTATACGGAGAAAACTGTCACAAAAACGATCTTAGACGTGGGAAAAAAACAGAAACATCCACTTATCAACAGCTCGCATTTTGGTCAATAATTGGCTTTTAGACAAGCATATGTTTCGATAATTCAACATTCGACGAAACCTGTGTTTTTCAGGGTGGCCTTCCAAGGAAGGTTTATTCTATCTTTTCTAGTAAAAGTCGAGAGATCTGTGAATTTATTTCTTTTAATTTGAAAACCCTAATAACGTTTATTTCTGAATTTCTCTAGAATTGCAAAGATATGGACTTTCTGGATAAAGGGCAGCATTTAAACATAAATATGAAGGCCTATATTTATTCTGTTACAATTGAAAACGCAGATATGTTGTTCGCTAAAGGTTAGAATAACGTTGTTTTATTATTTCTGATGAGAGCAAGAGATTTCCGCGTAGTTCAATGCATATAGTTGCAAGTCTGCGATGCACTTAAATATCTGGCAACACCACGCCAAATATTGTTGCGTGCGGTCCAATCGAACGGCGCCACTATCATCTGATGTGGTTAAAATATTTGTACCTGATGGACTGTTTATACAAAGTAAACTCTTTGTCTTTGTTACAGTATATCACTAAATTTACTCAAGCCTTCCACTCTCAACCAACTTTTAATTATTGCCCTTTACGCCTGGAACACAATGCAATTCCCGTAAACATTTAACGTAAAAACTAACCAACAAAAACGAAACTTAAACACAGTGTAGTACAAAAATGAGTGATACATTTTGCATTGTACTCCACGCCTTATGAATTTTGTGGTGAAATTACATTTTTATAAATTATCTGGCATTTCTCTGGCAGTATTTTTCTGACACGCGCTTCTTTGTTACCTCAGTCTATATGAATAAATAATTAACTTCGGCTAGCCGATAGCTCTAATTTGAATAATTTCTCTGGCAGTTGTATTTTTGGTAAAGGTTAAATCGTAGAGAACGCCTTGTTTTATCGAGTTTTATATCACCAATACATCCTGCAAGGAAAAACCATAGTAATTGACCTTTAGGAAACATCAAATATTTAAAATAAAAAATTGCTAAAGAAGGACCTCAAAACAGGATAGTTAAAGTAGTTGTTTTTGATAAAGATTAACTGAATAGGAAATAAATGTTCAATATATAAAAATGTTATACAAAATTTAAATTAGGTAACTTTCATATTATGTCCCAGAGATATCCAACAGTGCCTAAAAAGACTGATCATGAAGATAATACATATAAAATTAAAACTATTTGAAATATAAAGTTTGCCTTATATAAATCAATATTTATTTAAACTAACAGAGTGACAGATGCTATAGTGCAATATTAAAAGTGTGAAAAAATTGTAATTATATGTAGTCATAAAATTACAAGAAAAAAAACTGTTAGCCAATTATTGCCGTGAAAGGGATTTTTATATTTAATTATTATATGTATTCAAGGATTTATTTTTAAGTAAATGTCTCTGTTTTAGGTATATAACGCATATTGCCAACTTTAATGGATTTTTAATGCTATAATAAAATTGGACGCTAAAATGTATATATCTATTTTTCGTTGATAGTTTTGGGTTGTTGACATATTTATACTTACTAAAATATATTTAAAATTTATTAGCTATATTACATAATTTGTATTAAAAAGTGGTCGCTGATAAATTCAGTAATCCAAAGCCTCTAAAAATTATTTATTGGATATACAAAAGATGATATCGTAATAAATCTAAAAGGCGTTTTTTTTAAATATTACCTATCGACGAGGAAAAACGCATCGGAAGAAAATAAGTTGTTTTTCTGAAGATTGTAGAAATCCCGGTATTTTTTATACATTAACTTTTTGTCCTTTAAAAAAGTTTTTATTTTTCTTTATAATTGATTAAAAATGTTTTATTCGAAATAATAAAAAATCGGTAAATTTCCTTTACTCGGAACTTCCCTCGTTATGATTTTTTTTTCTATTAGTTAAGAATACTGAAGTGTGACCTGGGTTGGTTCAATACATAGTCACAGTATATGTGTTACATATACTGTCTTTTCATTTTTATTGTGCGCCGTTTTGTTCTATCCTATTGGATTCCTACCAATACTTTACCTTTTTCTTTCTTTAAGTTTCTAAATAGTTAGCTTTAACGGTCCTCTTGTTGTGTTAGAGGGGTTTATTACTTGGGGTTAGGATCCAGTAAATAAAAAACAAAAGCCTTTTTTTTAAATTGTCGACGTTTGGCAACTTTATTGTTGCATCCTCAGGACACATTCAGATTTTATATCCTGCATGAAACCCGTTTTATCAGTCTTTACCCACTCCGTTGGTTCGCAGATAATTACTAACCCCAAATAATACACCACTTTGACATTACAAGAAAATCGTTAATGGAAACCATTTAGAAACTTAATATCTGGGAAATATCTGCGAACCAACGGAGTAGGTAACGACTGATAATTTTTTTCATCTAGGGACGCTAAAACGTAAAGATATGTAAAACCTGAGAAGGTCATGTTTTTACGATTAAAAACATTTTATTTGGCCGCCATTTTGTTCGGCAATCCTGAATTCATACCACAATTTTACTAGTTGATCCCTATAACACAATTAGTTATGGCACACAGTTTGAAATCAAACCATTAAGCAGTTTTTTTCAGGCTGAATTTTTAAATTTTTTATTAAGCCGCCATTTGGTCCCGCCATTTTGGATTCGTACCAAAATGTTACCAGCTGATTCCAACGTAATACTTGATGATTTTGCAAAATTTGAGGTATAAGTAGTTTCTTAATAATTTTTTTAACATTTCACTAGGCCCCCATTTTGTTTCGCTATATTGGATTTTTACCAAAATGTTACCAGATCAACCCCCTTAATTTTTGACCAAAATTTGAAGTCAATCGGGTAAGTAGTTTTTTAGCTACGCCGCGAATAGATAGACAGACAGACAGACCGAACGACGAAATTGAGAAAACGATAACAATACTTTCCTTTACGAGGAAAGTATTGTCGTTTTCTATTAAAACGAAAACTCATTTTACACGATCAAAACACCATATTTTACATTTCGCTGAATATCGGCTCGTTAGACTAAATTCCATTTCTGTAGGTGTCCGACATCGACCTGTTATAATGTAAATATTTTTTTTACGAATTTGATGGCGATAATCCGGGGGGAGAGACACATAACTAAACATTGGTCTAGAACCAATGTTAAGGGATTCTTAAATATCTTTTGATTTTATCGACAGCTTGATCTGAAGATCTAGTATCTTTTTCAGAGACTGGCATGGAAGCCCGCAGAACCATTTCCAGGGGGAGGGGAAACAATGTTCAAATACATCACTGTGGTATGCCCTTAGTATGAAAGTTCAGCAATTTTCCAAAATACAGGCAGAAAGCCCATCTTCTTAACCCCCAAGGAGCGCCGATGGATACTGGGTGATAACTATAGTTTTCTAAAGACGTTTGAGTCTGTGAGTGAGTTTTAGTGAAATCTGTCATTTTTTTCTTAGTTCGACAACATCGAGCAAAACAGGGATATTTCTGACATTGGTAGGTCGTAATTGACTCTCTCGTAATTGACTCTCTTGTTGGCTGGCAGCGTCGTCCTTAGTCATCCTCAACATGATCATATAACCGAAAAATAAAACTACAGGTATTGTAAAAGTAACATAATTACACAAACAGACAACAAAATATTGAATAAAACCTATACATTTTAAGGGGTCACTTTTATTAGTAATACTTATACCTAACAAATACGTATAAATATGACGTACGTCGATATGACTATTTAAATTTTTAGCGAATGCCTGAGAACTCTTGTTGGGCTTTTTTCCACTCACATCAAAGTCAGTTTAAAAATGAATACTTATTTTGTTGCTATTCTTGTGTTTAATTAGCCTTCACTAGAGAAATACTGTATCAAAATATAACGCATTTACATTTTTTTTGGAAAAAATATCGATTATATTGTAGAACGTTTTCTGTTCTACTAGTCTTATAGCAGATTTTTTTCTCAAAATTTTCCAGGAGTCCAAAAAAAAACTACCAAACCTATATATCTACAATCAGCAGGAATAGTCCTATTTGATGAATATATAATATACAGGGTTTTACATTTAAGAAACCAAAATTGATATTGATTTCAGAAAAAGTAAACACGACGTATACTCTCTGCAAATCACACTATAAAAAATGATGCAATTTAAAGAAACTTTTTATTCGAAATTTTCTATAAAATATGAACGTTCATTAGGGCATCTATAATCCTTGTTAAATATTTTAGTTTATAATTAATTGAATATACTTACTACTTACCAAACTCATAGTGTAAAATGTAAAACCACACCATAAATATAAAAGTGAAAAGTTCTTACCTAATTTATCCCGTTCTCGAGTCACAGCAGTGACAAATGCTAAAGGAAGGTCATTATTTTTTGAAATCATATTTGAGAAGAAATAAAAAATACTTGGGTTCAAAAACATAGAGTATTTGATATACCTTTAGAATCTGCAATACTTTCACTTTACATGAAGTATTTTTGATAGTACTTCAATTACTTTTGTGTTTGAAGTAAAGTTCGTGTATGTTTCAAATACTTTTTCTACCTCCTACAGGATCTTTGGGTTTATAAGGGGCATGTGCGAGGTTTTGGGCAGATAGAAAGTTCTCTACGTTATAAAAGGGACATTCACCTGAACCCAAGGACATGCGTCTACGTTGACAGATGTATCGAGTCCTTGTCACTACCGGAATTTTGTTCCATGGACCTAGTGGCTCTGAAACTGATTCTTAAGGATAAGGCAGGGCATCGCAAACCGACTGTAGTATGCTCAGCCTATCTTCCCTATGGCTCAAGAGAGGATTCACAACGGGCTTCCTCTTGTTGTTGAATGTGACGCCAATGCTCACAACGTCGTGCAGGGCAGCACTGACACCAACTCGAGGGGCGCAAGTCTTTTAGAGTACCTCAGTATAATTGATTCAGAAATTCTAAATCGGGGAAACTTTTGTCACGTCACGAAGGCAGGAGGTTATTGACCTAACTCTGGGCTCATTTTTGCTGGTTCCGGTTGTTAAGGAATGGAGGGCGTCTGACGAGCCATCTCTATCAGATCACAGACACACCTTCGTTAAGCTAAACCTTGAGCACGACACGGAGCTCAGTAGCTTTCGAAACCCGAGAAACACCAACGCCATGCTGTAGAGTAAGGCAAGTGGAAAACGTGGCAAACTCTATATAGGAAGCCATAATAAACTGAGGAGAAATGTGCATTGCGGATCTATCGAGGTACCAATACACGCAAGCTCTTTAACAGGGTCATGCGATCGAAATTACCTGCTGACTGGTAAGAACATAGAAATTCTCAACGCAGGTACAAAGAACTGATACGCAGTTCAAAATGAGTATCTTGGAGAACCTACTGCGAAAGCTTAGGTCTTCCGGAAGCCGCTAGACTTTAAAGGATTCTCTCAAAAGATCGAGGACAGACCATGGGGGCTCTAAGGCTTTCGACCGGTGGATATACCACCAACGCAAAGGAGACTCTAGGAATGCTCCTGGAAACTCGCTTTCCAGGCTCTCGTTCGGAATCTAATGACGAGGTTACTGGGCAGGCTCTTCAAGTAGAGGCAGGCCCGGTTGACTGAAAAGGCCGCTAAGATTATTACAGTTGACATTATTAATTGGGTAATATCTTCGTTTTGCTCACTTAAGAGTGCGGAACCAGATAGAATATTCTCGGCACTTCTTCAGAAGGATCAGGAACCACTGATCCCACATCTTTTGCGCCTTTTTCGATGGCACAGGGTTCGGGTAGCGTTTATTCCTAAACAGGGTCGTAATTGCTACGAAATGGCTAAAGACTGCTCGTCAGTATATCCTCTTGTCAGGATATCACGACAAGCATATCTATATATGCTGTGATAGTCAAGATGCGATTAAGGCTCTGTCCTCGAACACTGTCAATTCGCTGCTAACAATTGAATGCAGGAGAGCCCTAGAGAGGCTGTGTGAGTCCAATGGGGTTAGCCTCATTTGAGTGCCTGGCCATCAGGGCATTGGGGATAAAGAAGGGTTGGATCAGCTAGCTCGGGAAGGTAGCAACACTGCTTTCACTAGGCCGGAACCTGCTCTTTCAGCTGTCAAGGCTAGGATTAAGAATCCTATCGAGGAATTCCGTGCTGAATGGCACGAGCTGGCAGGACTCATATCAGGCCCTTATAGCCGTTCTGAGGTTAATAGACTTCTAGATCTAAACAAAGGCCAACTTAGAACCATTACCGGGGTCCTAACTGGACACTGGCTGGTAAAATATTACCCGCATAAGATTGGACTCGACAACGATCCATGCTGCAGGTTTTGTGCTGAAGTAGATGAAACTACCGAGCATCTAGGCTGTCGATGTGACAGTTTAGTCAACGCCAGACTGCTTTGCTTAGGTTACACCTATTTGGAACCCGAGCTTGTGGGACGTGCACGACCTAAAAGGGTCCTTTCCTTTCTAAAAAGGAGTGAGCTCTTGGCCTGACACGCCTACTTGGGGGGATAGCACAATGGGCCCCAGTAAGCCTAAGTGCTGCTTTTGTCGGGCTCCTCATCTATGTCTAATGTCTCTAAATACTTTTTTGCGAAATGAAGTACAAAATATGAAAAAATGTATTTGAAGTACAATATTTGAAATATCAAAAAAGTATTTATACATTGTTTTACTTGAATTACTAACAACTCTGTCTACTTTTTTAGAACTACTAGAAATTTGAACGCAATACAAATTTATATTTTAAAAGGACTAAAAACTCTGTTGAAACAGGGCACATTTGGAATCTATTTAGTGGTTCTTTATTTTATAATGTGCAGCGCTCAATGTACAGGGTATATAAAAGTTCTAACGGTATAGCCGGTATATCAACTTTAATAAAGGTAATATTTAGTACGCCGTTAGAATTTTTACTAACCATTTAATAAAAATAGTATTTAACTTTTTTGTAAATAAACTGATTCAAGGATTTTAGAAAATTTTCTACACTCACGCTATTAGAACTAGTGTTAAAAACGTAATTAACATTCGTTTTTTCATCTCGGAATCCACATGTATTTTCAAAGCTTTGCAAAGTGCAAGAATACCTGTCAATAAAAATTAATAAAATACATTATCAGAATAGTGCAAAACATAAGCTTAATTAAACTATTGGCTTTAAAATCAGTGAAATCTTGACCTAAAACTAAATAATATTGAAAGTGTTAAAACTTCTCAATTGCACCACTTCAAATATATTTATAATTATTGTGTATTTGCTTATCTGATTATGGTTATGAATTCGTTCTACTGTTGCACAAAAAGTTAATATCATACTAAGTGGCTCTGGAACAATTAACATTTATTGAAAATTTTTAATAGCACATTTTTGCACTCAAGGAATCTTCAAAATTAATAAAAAAATGTTTTTAAAATTATCTTGGCATCATTTTTACTTAGAATATAATAAATATTTTTTATCCTTTCAACCAACATTTATAAACCATAAACAGTCTCTTCAATACAAGGTTATTCCCTATATATTGAGCTATAGTCCCCAGAGTTGTTTGACATTTTGATTCTTTTGAATTTCTGTACAATCTTCCTGCAAGATTTTTGGAGATCTTTGCATTTCGAACTTTATTTCAATAACCATACGTTAACTAATATACAGATTTCCAAAAAGGTATATAGGTTGTAAAAAAAATTACTTTTGTGCAAAAATGAATTTAGCATTTCTTCATTCTGCATTTAGTTTTTTATAATTCTTACAATAACGTCAATTTGGATGGGTCGACTGGAAATGATTATGTTTACTAAATAAAAATAAACCCTCCCGGTTTTAGACAACTACTTTAAATTCAGATATAACCATGTAAAAGTGTACACCTACACGTACACGTGCGTTAATAAGCTATTGTCACTTTTCTTGAATTTAATATACTCTTGGTATTGTTATTAAGTATATATAGATTTAAAACAACAATTTAAGACAAAAAGATTATTAGTAATTATAGTACCAAGTCAATTGTTATTCCGAGTAAAAGATTTAAAACACTAATACCTTAACTCATTCTAAAAATAAAATGTACCCATAAACGGGTACCCTAAGCGGTCTAGTTTCCAGTGTATGATCATATAATATAATATACAAACAAAAGTTAAATAACAATAATAACAAACAATGTTTATTTCCAAAATAGATGAGTTTCAAATCATACAAATTACTTATCCTTAAGTCTACTTGGAAAATAAGAGCCATTTTTAATCGCAGAGTCTACTGAGGCCAATGATTTAGGAAACTAACTTTTACTTTCTACATATAATTAATTTAGTGAATGAGTGAGAGATTGCTTCAAAAAGAGAAAATGGAAAAAAAATAGACAAAGAACTGGTAAAGACAATAGAGAGAGTCAAAGAAGGTAGGAGGAAGAGAGTGTCGCAGATGTAATGACTATATAACTATCAAAATAAATGTACGTATTATGGGAGAGTCTACAGATTAAACGGATAATAATAATTCTCTGATTTTCACTCAACTCACAATTGGAAGTGGTTTGAAAAAATCTTTTATTTTACATTTCTATATAGAAGAGGACATAAAATACGAAAATGATTTTTTTAAAAACTCTTTGTTATGAGATGGAATTGTTAAAATATCGCGTCTACGAATATTTAAATTATGCTCGTCTATCCAAAATTAATTTTTATGTAAGTATGGTGGTGTTTTTAACTTTATGATTTTATAAAAAAAGCACAGTGAATGCAGAACTCGATTATACATATTTAGCCAATCCACATCGACTAATTTATGAGACCCGATTTCTCTTCTCATATCACAGATAAAGCGAAAACAAGAATTTTGGAGTTTTTGAATTCTTTTCGTATAAATTAAATCTAGAAAAGCTTCATAAACAAGATCGCAAAAATTGAAATGAGATAGAATTTGAGAGTCGCGTAGGTTCTTTTTTGTTTTTTTTTAGACATAGTACCCGTGAGCATAAAGCTGTTTCAGCATGGAAAACCCTTTTTGCAGACAAGATGTTATATGTTCTGTAAATTTTAATTTATCGTATATAATAAGCCCTAAGTCTTTCATTCAATTTTGAAAGTTAATTACTTCATTATCTAGTTTTAGCTTAATTTCATTTAGGATACAATGTTTTATATTCCCGTTACAGAATAATAATGCCACCTACTTACTTGGATTGATTTCAAGTAAATGATAGTACTTATTGCTTCAAGGTCACTATTCACTTGAGTATTAGATACCACCGCGTTACTAGTGGTATACAAAATTGAGTATCGTTTAGGTAAAGGTGATTTTGTCAATATTGTAATACTTCTATAAATGTTGAAGTAAAAATACTATACAAGAAGACCTAAAATATTTCCTTGTAGCACTCCTACATTAATAGGTAATGATTGTGAAAATTTACCATCGATAACAAATCTTTGCGTTCGATCACATAAAAATGAGAAAATAAAATCTGACGCTGCTAGGTGGAATCCAATATATTTGAGTATAGCGATAAGAATTTCATGATTTGTCGAAAGCTTTGGTATAGTCCAATAATACAAGAATCGTTGCGATTCCTATATCGTGTACCCCTACACTATCATCCGTTATGTCAGTTAATGCTGTAGGACAGCCAAACCCTTTTCTAAATCCAGATTGTTTAAGTAGAATTATATATTTTTTTAAAAGATATGGTGAAATCTGAAACTTTAGAAAATGTGAGTAATATTGAAATTTACCTGAGATAGATTTTGTTCTTTGAGAAAAAATAGGATGTTAGCAGCTTTCCACTTTTTTAAAAAATATGACCTTGTGATACAACAATTATTAATGTGTGTTAAAAATAGGACAATAAATGGACAGCAAATCATAGCTAGAGTGATATTTAGGTTATAGTGACCGAATGTTTTATTTTTGGGTATTAAAATGATATATGAAATAGTAATATCATTAACAGTTTCAAAAGTAAATGAATTTTCATATTTTGTATAGGTATATAATAATAAGATTTTTTGCATAGGCGCGTTTTACGTTGAGATGTCTAGTTAACAATTTTGTTGAGTTCCTCAATTTTTTTTAGATTAGGTATCATGGATTTCTTTTGATTTTTTATTCAATATGTTTAATTTATTTAATTCAGACCATTTTTCTTTTGGTGTTGGGTTACGAAATTTAGTATTTAAATATACTTGGAATATTGTAAAATTTTTAAATTGCTTGTAATATTGTCAGTAATTCATGGACAGTCCACCCTGTCCTTTTTACATTTGTTGTTAAAGGAGCGTGCAAATCAAACAAGTAAAACCAGTTATTTATTTATTTATTTATTTTTTTTTATTCCTGATACTAGCTCATTTAGCCACGAAACCCTTATATAATCGTGTAAAATTTAATAATATAGAAGAAGGGAAATAAACCGGGATACACGCTTCTCGCCCTGGGGCTAGTTCAGGACGTTTTTTATTATAAAACCTAGACTTACACCGGTAGGCCCCGATAGGTAGGTAGAAAAACACACAAGGATAACAACAAAGGAAACAAGATTAGAGTAACCTATAACATCAAATTATAACCTAGATTTGCACATTTTTAAATAGTTGAGAAATAAATTCTCCACATTGTCATTTGATACAACTTTACGCATGAAGATAAGATGGTTCATAGGGAGTAGATTTAATTTAACTAGCTCAGTGGTTGAGTAGTTAATAGCAGTTCTGATGTTGTTGCAGTTGAAGAGTCTATGATCTAGATCATCTATAGCTGTTCCATCGCACGGACGCAGGGGACTATTTTTTTCATACTTCATTTTAAGTAGGAGCCATGACCAGACAAAATTCTAAAGTAAGAAACAAATAAGTAACGTTGAATTGCATTTTTTTGAATCAATGGTTTACTGTTTAGTTGTGGAAAAATCGCATTTTCAGATATTGTGGGATTTTACTGAATCCATTGCGTAGATTCGTTGCCATTCTCCGATCGATGTTTTTTAGCAACTGGATACTGAGTTTGAGTCGGGAATTATCCGCAAAGGTAATCCTGACAAAGCAGGAGATTTAGCTGCTTTATCTGCCAGTTCGTTGCCCCATAGGTCTGATCGGCCCTTCACCTAAACAAACAGAACTTGAATATTTTTAGTGTACAATTTAGAAATCCTATTTAATATATCTGCAATAATTGGGTGCTGACAATTAATGTCATTTCTAAGAGAGAACAAGACTGACTGAGAATCGGACAGGATAATACTATTGGTTAAAATCCGAATGTACGTATTCTAACGATTTTAAAATCGACAAGCATTCCACATAAAATATGGAGCACATGGGATTGCATTTATACTTCCATGTAACGTCAATATCCGGTATCTCAAACGCGCCCCCCGTGCCGTGCTAATTTTTGAAACCATCTGTATACATTTTTTGGTAATGTGGATATTTCTCTAAGAAATTTCTCAAAATTTGTTTATTGAGACAAGGAAATTCGATAAATTTAGAAAAGACTACGTGTAATTCTAGGAACCTGATATTAAAAGGGAATTCAAAAAGGAAATATGATTCATATTTTACAATAATTTTGTTGTAACAAGCTGTTGAAGTAAATGTATCAGCTAAGTGAGGACTATTTTTATTAGGCCAGCTAAAGCTTGTCAATTAAAATGTTGTTTTTGTATTGCATATGTTTAATAACAAAACTTCTCTTCCAAAACCCTCCTTCTCAGAATTAGTGGTGGTTTTGTACTTTCTGAGAGAAGAGCCTGTATTGGAGTTGATCGAAAGCCGCCTGTTACAAGTCTGAAAGCCTTATATATTCGGTTTTCGCTATTCTATGTCTAGTGAAAATTATTAAGGCGGATTTATTACTAGAAATGTTTAAACCATTTTCCGGGAAATAGGAATTGCACATGTACATTACATTATTAAGGTTTCTTTCACATTGCTGCATTGTTTTGTGTTTGATGTAAATATAGAAATCATCGGCAAACTGTAGCACTGTCGCGTTTAAGTCTATTGGATGGAAGCTTGCTGTGTAAAGATTAAAAACTAAGGGGCTCAAAACTGAACCCTGTGGAAGCCTAGATAAAACGGTTGTTATGTCACTGACTTCTTTTCCTATCTTTGCAGTAATTCTGCGGTGTATAACTAGTCTAAGCAAGTTGTGGGCAAAACTCTTAGGAATATCAAGAATCATTAGTTTTCATAAGCACTGGAAATATCCAGAAATGTGGCAGCTAAATAAAAGTTATCTGAAAAGGATAACTGAACGTCTATAACCAGATGTGCCAGACAATCATTTATTCATCTACCTCTTCCAAAACTAAACTGGAAATGTGGAAGCAACCCCCCAGGTTCGCACCACTACTCCAGTCGATGTTTTCATATCCTTTTCAAGGTTTTTAGAATATAAGAATATAAAGACATTGGCCTAAATTCATCACATTTACCTGGTTTGGGAATAGGAAAAACTATAGGGAATAGGAACAACTATAGGTAATACCGTCCGGACCTGATGAAGTATCTATGATTTTTTAGACTGTTTTCTAGCTCTAAGAGTGAAATTTTGTTGAATAAAAAATGAGAATCGTTTGAGAACATTTTAGGAATATCTTTGGAGACATAGTCCGGTGCAATTTTTCTTAACAGTAGGTCTCATGAACTTTGTGAAATTGCATTAGTGTTATTGTAATTTAAGCCATGTTTCAACAAATTAATCTTTCTCCATATTCTGGAAGCCGAACTTTGAACTACAGAAAGTTCTCCAGCTGAGTTTAGCTTTATTTTTAAATATAATTTTGCATTTGGCTGTGCAGTGTTTATATTTAATGAAACTTTACATATCAAAGTTTCAGCGAAATTCCTTAAATAGATCCGTACGCTCAGCTGATAATTGTTGACATTCACTGTCCCATCAGGGGATGAAGGTTTTACCGCTATTGACTTTTTTTTACCAAATAATTTATCAGTGGCCCAAATATTATCAATAATAATCTCAATAATTTCATTTGCCTTATCTGGAATTTCCGGTATACCACACATTCGCTCACTGAGTTGCCTTAAATATGTGCTCCAATCCACATCTTTAAGATTCCAACTAATCTCATTAAAAGCTGAACTGTCTGCCTGCATAATACCATTAATTATTAATTAAATTGGGAAATGATCTGACCCGTATGAGTCTTCCAGAAATTTCCAAGAAGAGGTTGGATGAATATTAGTTGAGATAATGGTGAAATCTATGGCCGAGGCATTTATCCCTGAAGTACCAACCCTGATGTTCTGACCTTCGTTACGAACAATTAAATTATGAAAATCCTCTAAGACATCTATTAAGGCACAACCATGTACATCGTTGCTCGTACCACCCCAGAGAGTGTGATGGGCGGTTAAATCACCTCCTAAAATATAATGCGGGTTTATCTGGGAAAAAATTCTTTCGTAATCAACCTTAGTCTTTAATTTGGATCTCTATAAAGAGAAACAAGAGAGATTTGTTTATTATTTATGCATATATTAATACCACATAATTCTATATTATTATTCAGATTAACAAAATTAATAGAAGTATATGGGATGGATTTTTTAATAAATATGGCCACCTCGCCTTTGCCTCTAGGTCTATCTTTTCTTATGATATTATAACCTTTGAGTTTAATATTATAATTTCGTTTGTACCAAGTTTCACTTAAAAGAGCTATATCAAAACTAGTATCCTTTAAAAGATTCTTTAGAAGATTATATGTTCCACTGAATTATTACTAATCTATCTGTGAAGGGTTCCATTGTTGAATATGTTGAAGTATATCAGACAGAGTGGAATTTATAATATTACCAACGACATTAAACATGTCGGAATCGATTTTAGAAGTATCGGACTTGAAGGAATTATAAATTTGTTTTTTAAATTATCTTGTATTTTAGTTCTCAAGCATTCAAAGTTATTCTCCCTTAATTGTTGATGAGATTCTATCCAGAGAGTACCTGAATATGACCAATCGAATTCTTGTCAGATTGGCTGAAAGTTAGGGCTTCTATCGTTTACTTTTCTTTTTTTGTTGCAACTGGAAGTACTCGGCTGCGACAAGGAATGCTCAACAGATTTTCTAGGGTAAGAGTGTTGACTATTTTGTTGTATACAATTTTTAGGACCTAGTTCTGGAAAGTCTGAATGAGATGTCAGTAGTGGAGCGAATCTATTTTTTGATACCAAACCAGCATAAGAGGGAAGATCGACCATTTTTTTAGCTTCTTTAAACGAAACATTAAGATTAGCCACGGCCTCTTTGATTCTCTGCTGATTCTTGTATATGGAACATACCTTGCTTGTTGAAATATGTGAGTCCGATTTACAATGGATATAAAAGGAATTGCAATTATCACATATATTACTATAGGAATAGGAAAGAACTAATTGTTTAGAACAATTTTTGCACTTGCACAAACATTGCGTAACCGGAGAGTACCAAACTTCCACCTTGTATCTTAACCTAGACATGAATACAAACTAAAAATATCAGCTTGTGCCGAAAAACGTTCTTGTGTAGGTTATATATTACCTCAAGTATTCATTTTTTTTTAAACAAAAGAACAAGTGCAATAAGTTTCGAGTTTTGATAGTTCTCTTATTTATTTTAAATTTAACCGCCTGTATATTATCACACATTTAAATAGAGCATTGAAAGACGAATTCGACGGTATATAATTCCATGTGGTTACGAGTCAACGTTTAATTCTGTCTTATTGACGATTATTTTCAGAACAATTTATTTTTTGATGTGTATAATTACGGAGGCCAGACCAATACCAGATATATAATCAGTTTAATAAAAATTACCTAATGAATAACAAATTAAATAGTAAGCGCTACTGTTTCTATGATAGTTAGCCGCGATAAAAGGTATTTTTTATCCTTGTGATATCAAGGGCAAGTTTCATCGTATACACTGAGTGCAGTATTTTTCCAAATAAGATTAAAATTGTACTTAAAATTTCATTTAAAATATAATGTGACTATAAAATATTTCATTTTTAATTTAATTTCTAAAAAAAATATTAAATAAGTGTCTTCGAACATAAACATAATTTGTTAATCATAAATGAATTGACATAATTTTGAAAAATCTTGTAAGTTGTCAAATAAAAGTATTTTAGTTGAGTCCAAATATTTTTGGACAGTTTAAAACTTTAAATTAAACCCAAAAACTTTTATATTTAATTTTTTTTAAACATCATACAACTTCTAAGATAAAGTAATAGGTCATCTTTCGTGGGGCATGTTCTTGGAAAGTGTATAATATACAGGATGTCTCATGGTGACCGTCCATTAGACGTTTATGGAGAGTCGATAAATGGCTTTGATCCATCTATTAAAATATAATCAACCATGCGGTGTTGCCGCTTCTATCCAAAACCGATGGCAATATCGCTATTTTAAATGGAACATCCTGTATATTTTACAATTTTCAAATTCAAGATGTTGTTCTGAGTCTCCCCTCTGAATACCTTCCTATGCCTAACTGTAGCTGTTTTTGAGATATTAATTATTTTATTCTTTTTTAAAGGACTCTCAGAAAATCTTGATATCTCCATTCTCTAAAATAATGTTAAGCTAAAATTTGGGTTACGGTAAACCGTATTTTATTTTTTGGTCATATGTCAGTTGAAGCATATAGGGTGGTCCAGAAATAAATGTTTATGGGTAACTTATAAAATGGTCGGAAAATGGATTTTTTCAATATTGATTTGAAAAGCCGATAAATGTAGTTTTTCAATTGTGCCTACCTTACCTATACCTATCTCACCAAGTTTTCGATTTATAAGCATTTTTTTATTACATTTCATAAAACGTGTAGATTTCAACTATTAGTGGGCCATGAAAACAATTAACACCATAACATGTATAGTAACGCTTGTCATTGTAAGTTATCATTAGTAGTTTGTTGGCGTTTTGATACGATCTTTATCCCAGAGAAATATTATTGGAAAATGGGAAATAATACGTATACAAATGTATTAAATTTACTTTTAATCCATAACGAATGCAACAAAATTATGATTCGCACTTGCAGAGTTTTCAACAAAAGATATCCGAATTTGACACCCCATGAATTAAAGAAAAATTAGAAACATTTTATAAAAACATTATCTCATTTAAAAGCGAATAATTTTAAAAATGCATAACAAACAAAGGTAGTCACAAAAAATAATCTTAATCTAAATGTTTATTAAGCACTTCTGAATGTTTGCAATACAGTTTCCGTATTAGTATTTGCTATTTCAGCTAGATCAAATTGGTCGAAAGTTTCTTTTATTCGGGCTACTAGTTCTTCCACTGCATCAACAGGTCAGAGTAAAGTTTCTGCTTTATTGTTCCATAAAGATAAAAATCTAATGGCGTCAGATCTGGAGACCTAGGAGGCCAATTCTACAGTGATAGGCGCCTAACCCACCTATCTTTAAACATTTTATATAACTTGTCGAAATTCCATTTCTTGTTGTGTTATATTCTTTTTTTTTTATTAATAATATATTTCTTTTCTCTCTATGTGTAATATCATACAATCTTACGTTGATTTGTTTTTAGTTACCTTTCTTTTTATATCTATATGAATTTATATTTATACTGACAAGTTTAGTTATAACATGCCTAAAGATAGGAAGGTCTCAGTGGCACACTTGAAAGTGCTTTCACTTCTGCCAAAATTTGCTGTTGTAAGGGATCTTATAGTGCTGGAGGATTATGACATTTTTTGTATTTCTGAAACGTAGTTAAATAACCCGATCAGAATCTTCTTATAGATGGGTATAATTTATTTAGGAGGGATCGTGAAAAGATCAGAGGAGGAGGAGTAAGTTTTTACTCTAAAAAAACATTTTCTTTTAAAGTTATTCCGTCGAGTAAAAATATTGAGCAACTATGTATTAATATTAAAATCAATAATATACTGCTTGCTGTAGGTATAATTTATCGACCACCAGACTAAAATATTAGGACATTTTTAGAAATTTTCGAGGCTGATATTTTTGCTTTTAAATCATCATGCGAAGAACTCTTATGCCTTGGCGATTTTAATATTGACTTACTAAACTCTCATAATGTACATACCGCTCAGTTCCTTAATTTGGCAGATTCTCTGAATATTTCGCAGCTTGTGAACAGCCCTACACGTGTAACTCTCACTTTTATTAGATCGACTTTGAATTTGAAGTCGATTCCAAAAACACCAAATACTTAAATAATATTATTTTAAGTCTTTTCAATTACCATGCACCTCTTAAGCAAATTCGTATTACTAAAAAATATGCGCCATGGTTAACGGATAATATTCGCTTCCTAATGACCTTCAGGAACAATGCATACTCAAAATGGCGACGAACTAAGAATCCAGCTGACTTTGAATACAAGTGTCTTAGAAACTATACTACCCTGACTTGTCGTAAGGAAAAGAAGGCATATTTTCAAAAGAGGGCAAAAACTGTCGGTATTAACAAAATTTGGAAAGACCTTGAGCTGCTAAACATTAATAAGAAGAATGTGAATATTCCTTCTTCGCTTTCGGACCCTAATCAGTTGAATAACTATTACATTAACGGTATTCTGACACTTAATCCCAGTCTGTTCAGATTGATTGCTACAGCAACAACAAGAAGTCTGGTGTGACAAAGTTCAATTTCCAAATGGATACTGAGAATGAGGTTGAAAAAATTTTGTATTGTGTGAAATCCACAGCTACAGGTAGTGATGAAATTAATATTAAATTAATGTTGCTAGCAAGTCCTTATATAATTCCTTTTATCACTCATATAATCAATTAATCACTGGAGAAAGGCGTATTTCCCAATTGTTGGAAGCATGACATTGTCACTCCTTTATTGAAAATTTCCAGTCCACTCGAATTTAAAGAATTAAGGCCGGTGAGCATACTGCTGGTACTCTCCAAAGTACTGGAAAGGTTTATGGATACCCAATTCCGCAGTCATCTTGAAAACTTATCAATCCTACCTGAGGTACAGTCTGGATTCAGACCAAAACATAGTTGTGAGACTGCTCTATTAAAGGTTACGGATGACATAATAAGGGTCGTGGATGGACTCTAATCGACTTTTCTAAAGTGTTTGATAGTGGAATTTATTGGGGTGGATGTCCACAGCATGAGACTGTTTAATAGCTTTTTGGATGGAAGCTGCTATCCGCATTGCTAATGTCCAGTCAGACATTCTATCTGTAACGTGCGGAGTCCTACAGGGATCTATTTTGAGCCCTTTATTATTCTCAATATATACTTCCCAGTTCATAAATCAGGTCAGGGATTGTAAAATTCATTTATGCTCCGTTGATACGCAAGTCTATCACACGTTTAAACCGGATAATATTATTCAGGGTATTCGGGAGATAAATGACGACCTTACAACTTTACTTTCAGCAGCAACTGAACACTGTTTAGCAATTAATTCAAAAAAAAGTTTATTTGTGGTCTTTAGAGCTTCCAGACTCCGTCAAAAATGTTTACCTTTAATATAACTCAAAATAAATAATGAGAATCTGCCTATAACTGAAAGCTGCAGAAATTTGGGACTTTTTTTGGACTTTAGCCTGAAATATAGGTCTCACATTAGCACGTTGATTCTTCAGGATTATTTCAACTTAAAATTGACTTATAATTCTAAAGACTACCTTAATCAGAAGTTGAAAACTCTTTTATGCGAGGTATTGGTTTTATCACGATTAAACTTCTGTGGCTTTATTATAGAAGCTCAATAGACTCTTTTGATAAACGCCGTATTCATGTGTTACAAAATTCTTATCTACGATTGATATTCGGAATTGGTACAAGAAATCATATTTCTCATGCTGATCTTGGTTAGCTTAACGTGAGTAATAGACGTTTACTTCATGCTGCTTGTCTTTTCCATAGGATTACTTTAAATAAAAATCCCCCATATTTGTATAAAAAAAATTGTGTTTAGGTCAATTGTACATAATCTAAATATTTGGTCCAAAGGACGTCTTACTCCTCCAATACATAAGACTAAACTGTTCAAGAGATCATTCTCTTATCAAATTTCAAAAATTTATTTTGCTGTCTCGGATTCTATAAAATGTAAAAGTGCTATTCCTTTTAAATTAACCTATAAATGCAAAGATTCTTGCATGACCAGCAATAAGAGGCAACAAATTTTTAATTTTGTTCTTGATTAAAAGAAAGGTTTTTCGTCAGTGTGCCCCAGCGATCATAACTCTATTACTATAAGTTTTTATTACTTATTTGTTACTTAGTGTTTTTCTCGATTTCTCTTTCTAATGCTTAAGTTAACGAACCGAGGTCAGGTGTATTCCCGAATACACATGTCCAGCTGCCCCTCGGCGTTTTCTAGCATTGTTGTTTTTTTCACAAAATTTGCATTTTTTTTGTGGTTTACGATTGTTAGAAATAAAGACCTTATTTATTAATTTATATTTATTTATTTATAATGCGGCGGCGGGCCCTCTAGCTGATTCCAATAATCTTCTCTAGCCAAGAGCAAATTATCAACAAATTCTGTCACAACTGTTTGTAAAATGGCCATGTACCTTTGACTGATTAATTTTGCCTCATAAATATAATAACCTACTTGATCATACAGGACTAAAGCAAATACATTAACGCTGAGAATCTATTTTGAAAATTTCTTTCCCGATTGAAATGACGATTTTCAGTGCCACGTAAATGAGAATTATACCTATTAAAAATGCCTCTATTTCGGCTCATTTCACACTCTACACGTTGTTGAGCGTCCCCGGTATGAAGAGCATGAAGAAGGTTGAATATTACATATGGGTGCCTGATATGTTCTAAAATTCTTTAAACAGAAGGTCGTGAAACTCCTAAGCCGAATTCTGCTGCACGAATAGAGGTCTTGGGATAATCTTTGATTATGTTATCCTCATTTGAACTTAACGGCCTGGGCAAAATCATTTCTGCATTACTTGTTCCATAAATTTGAAAATTCTGCAAGATCGAATTTAATACATCAGCATTTAAATACGTATTATTTTCTATTTTCAAATAATATTTCTCTGAGATAAAGACGTCAACAAACTACTAATGGCAACTTAAGCCTGGGTTATAAATTGAAAACGTTGGCGTCTTGCGTACGGTTATATTTTTGACGCTATTCCTTTGAGTTTTCGCTAGCCATCAAGAAGATGGCGATCTTTAACTTTGTTGGAAGCGGCTATCGTGAATCGACTTTTGCGCTAAGTTGCAAGCATTGAAATTTTAGAGGGCCTTTCAAAACGTTCGTCCTTCAAAATAAATGTAACATTAATATATACTCATAACATCTACGTTCATTAAAAAAAGCTGCTTGGGGTCCCTGTCTTTAATTTTAAGAGAATACTTGTAGGAGTTTCGAGTATTGCTACCCCAATTAACAGGCCGCATTTGCCACCTTCTTTTCAACAACTTTACAGGTGCTTCACACAATGTCCACTATGCCTAGTCTTTACTGGGTATCATTACTATGATTTTGATTATTCATTTGACATTCTCCGCAAACTAAAAAACGCATATAAAGTTAAAAATTAGCAAAACAAAATTGCATAACACAAAAAAAAGATAAATACAAACATAAAAGTAAGGTTAGTTCCACAAGTGACGCAAAACGCAAACGTTTTGCGCACTCTATAAGACGGGCTGCATTTAGACATTCCGCTATAGGATTCGGCACCTGTCCTTCCTCTGATTGGCTGAAACGCGGTGCGGGAACCTGTTCCTCCTCCGATTGGCTGTTTTGAATCAAACGCGGTGCAGTGCTGAACGCCATAGCGTTATGTTTCAACAGTGCCCAAATACGGAGTGGAATGTTATCTTTAAAGAATATCATCTACTCATTTGTTTTATTAATTTTACCTTATTATGTGAGTAGGGAACGTTTTTATGGCAAGAGTCAAGTATGAAAATTGATTAAAATCGAACAAGTAATTTTGGCGCAAATGCGTTTCGAATTCAAGCCAAAAAAGAGGTGGCCCATTTGGAATGTTGAGAAGTTTAGTATAGCTTCATTGATTTTGTGTATTTTATTTTGTGTATTCATTTATTTTTTCTATGTGTTGCCTGTGTTGCCATTAAATTACTTAAATATCGAAAAATATGTTTCAATGTAAACGTAAGGAAAAATTCTGTAGAAAAAAACAAATTAATGTAATATGGATATTGGGGTTTTTGGCTAAAAAAAAAGAAAAAGCAAAGAAAACCAACAACCTATCTCAGAAATGAAACTCGCGTAGATAAAAATGTACCTAATATACATGATTTTCAGTTTAAATAATTTTACATACTTGAATATTGCCATAAAAAAACATTCCTTACCCATATAATCAAGAAAATAAAATTAATAAAACAAATGAGTAGATGATGCTTCTTTAAACATAACATTCCACTCCGTGTTTCGCCACTGATGAAACATAACGCTATGGCGTTCAGCACCGCACCACGTTCAGCCAATCAGAGAAAAGATAGGTGCCGAATCCTATAGTGGAATGTCTAAATGCAGACGGGCTAGGAACCAGCGTAAACGCTTAGCTCAAACGAACGACCCAAGACGCAAACTGTTTCAATCTATAACCGAGGCTTACAATATCAAGAGTTAATTGTTTCTATGGCCTACTACTACTTAAATCGTTGAAAACTACACGTTTTATGAAATGTAATAAAGAAATGCTTATAAATCGAAAAATTGACGAGTTAGGTATAGACAAGATAGACACACTTGAAAAACTAAATTTAATGGCTTTTCAAATCAGTATTGATATACATATACATATATTGATTTAACAAATCGATTTTCGGACACTTTTATAAGTGATCCACAAACATTTATTTCTGGATCAAGCTGTATGCTTCATGAGATATGACCAAAATATAAAATACTTAAAGGCATTGTTTAACCCTAACCCAAATTTCAGCTTAAAATTATTTTAGATAATGGAGATATCAAGATTTTTTAAGTTCTGATGCTGTCTTGTCACGGAATGGAGGCTCCATCTAACTCAGTTTTTATAGTGAATTATATCATAGTATTATTGGTTTAGAGGATCTAAAAATATAATTTGAATTTTTGTCTGTATGTGGTCATATTACAAATGCATCATCGACATATTTATACTAACATTTAGCTCATAAAGAAGCAGAGCTTAAAGTCAATTTTCATAAAGGGGTGCAAATAAAAACTGACTAAAATATCGACGGGATTTAATTTAAAATCTTTAGGCCTCACTGGGAAATGTTTAAAGCCTATTACATGATAAATTAATCGTCCTGTAAAGGGGTTTAACATATTGACTAAATATTTACCTATCTTGTGAGAGCGAACTTACTGCCATAAAACCAGAAAAAGAATCTATGAACTACCTGGCTTCAATCTCTTCTTTTCTAGGTCGCGCAAATCCAAGGCACTGATCAGGTTGCAGATTCTTCTTTTAGTTTTCGCATATGGGTCTGCTCGTATACCCTAGAGCCGTCATCCTGAAGTAATATCTCTACATAGATTTCCTTGTTTATGATTACAGTCTTACTTCCTGGTAGAATTATAATACATTTGTTGTTAAGGCTCTTTATAGCTATTTTTTCTGCGCCCGGAAAGTCGGATTTGGTCTGTGGTTCTATATCTAATTGGATGGCCCTGTTCTCGAAGTAATTTGTGGATGCATTTTTCTGCACTGGATGTTATATCCTCTACTGATTCTTGGGGACATTGCGTGGTTGGGTTCTTTAAAGAACCGTTTCTTCTGCTTTCTAATTCAATAGATGACAAACTTATTATCATATTCTACACTGGCTGTACTCGCTGGTGTTTGTTAAGGAAACTTTTAAACTTCTGTTGTCTTATTGTAAGTTGATGATAAATAAACCGATGCCATCATCGTAACAATTATTATTTAAAAATAAAAAAGCATAACTCGAAAAATAGTTGGCAGCATCATTAGTTATTACTTTTATTGGGGAGAGTGAAATGTGATCCAAGTTAGATCAGTACATAGAATCAGTGTATAAGTGTTACATATACTGTCTCTTCATTTTTATTGGACGTCATTTTGTTTCATCATATTGGATGCACTTGACTTCTGAGCACAATTTAAAATAAATATATATCCCATATTTACATTCAATTTTTCTGCAAAATTTAAAATCATTTGAAAAAGATTTTTTTACGTTGATTTTTTAAAAAATTTGTTTGGGCGTCATTTTATTTCGGCCTCTTAAATTGTAACATATATTTTTATATAGTCGACGTTTCGCATTTGTTGCATCCTCAGGACATATATATATATATATATATATATATATATATATATATATATATAGATTCTGCATGAACCCCATATTATCAGTATTTATCTAGTCCGTTGGTCCGCAGATATCCGAGATATTAAGTTTTTGAATGGTTTTCATTAACGATCCTCTTGTTGTTATGTTAGAGTAATACATTATTTGGGGTTAGGATCCAGTAAAAAAAACAAAGCCCTTTTTAAATTGCCGACGTTTCGCCAATTTGCTGTTGCATCCTCAGGACAGATAGAATTTATATCCTGCTTGAAACCCATATTAGTTTTTACCTATTCCAATGGTCCGCAGATATTTCCTAACCCCACTAATAAACCATTCGAACATAAAAATAAGAGGATCGTTAACGAAAACCATTTGGAAACTTAATATCTGCGACCCAACGTAGTAGGTAAAGACTGAAAATATGTGTTTCATGCAGGATATAGAATTTATATATGTGTACTGAGGATGCAAAAATTAAGTTTCGAAACGTCGACAATCTAAAAAAGTCTTTTGTTTTTTTACTGGATCCTAACCCCAAATAATACACCACTCTAACATAAAAACAAAAGGATGGTTAACAAAAACCATTTAGAAACTTAATATCGGGGAAATATCTGTGAACAAACGGAATATGTAAAGATTGATAATATAGGTTTAATGAGGGATATAGAATTCATGAGGGATATAGAATATAAATATCTAACATAACAATAAAAGGATTGTTAACGCAAAAAAAAATTAGAAACTTAATATCTGGGTAATATATGCGGAACAACGGAGTAAAAGCACTGATAATATGGGTTTCATGCAGAATATAAGATCTATATGAGTCCTGAAGATGCAACAATTAAGTTGCGAAACGTCGATAATTTAAAAAAATATTAGTTTTTTTTGTTTTTTCACTGGATCCTAACCCTAAATAATACTACTCTAAAAAACATGTTAAATATTGTTTCGCCATTCTACAAAAATATTATAAATATTAATTTTAAGTCAATCGGGAAAGTAGTATTTAAGCTATGTCGCGAACGGACCCACAGACCGACAAACGGACCGACGGAATTGATAAAACATGTTTTTTGGCATCTAAGGACCCTAAAACATAAAGATATGTAAATCCTTAGAGGGTGATTTTCTTTATGATTACAAAAATTGTATTTGGCCGCAATTTTATTCCTCCACCTTGAATTAATAAGACAGTTTTACTTAAACTAACTATTAAGCAGTTTTTTCAGGCTGAATTTTTAAATATTTTATTATGACGCCATTTTGTTCCGTCATCTGGAATCTGGAATCCGAACATAATACTTGATGTTTTTGCAAAATTTGAGATAAATTGGATGAGTAGTTTTTTAATAATAATTTTTTAACATTTTACCCGGGACCCTGAAACGTGAAGATCTGAAAAAATCTCGGAGAGTGGTTTTTTTCACGATTACAATACTTTCCTTTTACGAGGGAAGTAAAAACGAAATAAAAAAACCTAAAGTAGTAAAATACATGATTATTAGGAAATATGTCCTTGGACAATCCAAATATATCTGACAATAGAAATTGTTTTAAAAGGACACTTGTTCCTTTTAATGGGAAAATATAATATATTGTCGATTAAATTATCGAACTGTTCCACTGAAAATATACCGTTTTTGGGATGCACTTTTTTAATACGAAATTATTTAAATACATAGGTCGTAATTGCAAGTAGTTAAAAAATGACAATTTCTAATTTTTAAACAAAGTATTTGGCTTTCTTGTACATAAGATGAAGTATTATTAATCACATTTTAAAATTAGCATTGGAGGCACCCGTAATACACACATTAAGTTGTTAGTTATGAATACAAAATATATTAGGTATTGATATTCCGATTTCACCGTTATTATAAGATTTTACATAGATTATTACAACAGTATGTAGCATTTTAAAATATTCGTCAAAACTTTAGGAGGTATGAAAAAAATGAGAAATATAAATGTTGTAGGGTGTATTACGTTATTTATAGAAACATATTACTTGTAGCAACCCTAAAATATTTTTTTAAATGGAACACCCTTTATATTATATTTTCATAAAATTGACCCCTTCTCTCTGATTATAAATATATTAGGTTAGGTTAGTGCTTTGTTTTAAAAGTGCTTGTGTTATTTAGCTTTAATTTTAACTATGTAATATTCGTTTTTAATATTTAACTATACAAGTCCAATCGTTACATGTAAATACTAATTTTCATTCGCCATTTGTGCATGTTGTATTTCCAAATACAATTTTATCATTTAATATTAAATACGAGGCTGCTTTGAAAAGTTCGTGAAAGCAGCATCAGTTTGTATAAAATATATGCAATTATTGACTATGACTCTGTCGTGCATAATTGTCAAATTTGGTTTGTTCTCTCAAGTTGTATCAATTTGGCGCCGCTTTGAATAAAGCTACTTTTGTGATTTTTGCAAAATGGATAAAACTGAAACGTGCTGTTGTCCAATATTTTGGGAATAAAGGTCGGAAGGCAACAGAAATTTATAAAAATATGCAGGATACTTTAGGAAATTCCCCTCCATTATTTACTACTGTGCATCGGTTGGTGCCGAAATTTAAATATGTTCGTGAGAGCTTAGCAGTGGCCTGCCAAAAACTGCTACAAGCCTGAAATCTTCGAAAAAATCCACAAAAGTTTATACAGAATTTTCTACTAAAGGTTGCTGAAATTCTTAAGAATAAAGCATCTCCGATCAAAGAACATTACATGAAATTAGGGATGAAAATGATTTCGGCAAGATGGATGCCCTGCATATTAACAATGGTTCAACATCGTCACTAAATAGATAGAATTTATTAAAAGAGTCTTAACAGTTTAGGATAGATGAAACACAGGTTCACTATTATTCCCCTCAGACAAAGTAGCAATCAAAATAATGGAAACAAACCTCCAATTAAGAAAATGTCCGTAAAATCAGCTGGCAAAGTTATGGCGTCTTTTGGGACTTTCTTTTCTTTAAGGGAATATTAATAATATTCTGTTTGAACTAAAGTACAATATTTTGCAACGTTCATCTTACTTGTTTGATTTGGCTGCTTCTTACTTTCATCTATTTCCACAATTGAAGAATTGCACTTTCATAATACTAGGTGAGCTGTTAAACAGTTTCGGTAAGGTATTTGAGTCACCGTGAAAATGTGTGTAACACATCTTTTGTAATGTCTAAACATACTATCGACGATTTGGTTGAAATATGTAGCTGGTGTATACAGACATTATTTCTGGGGGCGTTCTAAACTCTCCCATTAAAAATGCACATGAAACTATTGAACTTGCATTAAAATTATCAGATATTCAATAAATCAAGGGGCAAAAGTACGATAAAGAATCAGCAATTAAAAAAAGTCCTCGCTTTCGGTTTTCTATTTAATTTTCTTGGCTAATCAGCATATACTTTATTTATGCGGCAGGGGGAGGAGTTTCTAACCTTTCCCTTAAAAATTGTGCATGAAATTGTTAGATTTGCGTTAAAATAATTTAAATTATGCCACTTTCTTCGTTTTAAAACTGGCTCTGGGGACGTTTAACTTCAAACCCTCCTTATATACGCCACTGAGCCGACCCTTCAAATTTAAACCTTGAAAAATTTTCTTTGCAAAAAAATCCTTGAGGCATTTTGAAATTTTAATACCTTCAAATTTAGTACCTAATTAAATACAAAAAAACTAGAGTATTTAATCGAATTTAAAATTTTGTCAAAGGGTTTCAAAATAGTATTTTATTAATATCGCAAAAAATATTTAAGAGAATTAGGCAGAATAACATTTATACACAGAAAAAAAAAGACGGACCATTACCTTGAAGGTGGTTGATCAACAAAAAGACCTTGGAGTCTTTATAACCACTGATCTCAAATGGAAGAGCCACATTGCAAAAATTGTCAAAAAAGCCAACTCAATGATTTTTCTTATCAGAAGAGCTTTTAAAAATCACTCTGCTGACACAATTTTGCGTCTGTATAAAACCTATATCAGACCAATACTGGAATTGCACATGGAACCCATACTATGTAAAAGATATTGAGCTGCTTGAACGGGTCCAGCGACGGATAACCAAGATTCCACCCGAACTAAAGATGCTGTCCTATGAGGATCGTTGCTCTCGTCTGAACCTATCAACTCTTCGAGAGCGAAGGCAGCGAGGCGATCTTATACAGGTCCACAAAATATTATCTGGGTACTACAGTGTCCCGATTGCCTTCCTTCAGATTGCTGACCACACAAATCTCAGAGGCCACAGCAAGAAACTCATTAAAGAAAAATGCTCCAAGCTCTGCCGCAGAAACTTTTTTACAAATCGCATAGTTTATGTTTGGAACAGACTTGATCAGAGAACAGTAGATGCCTCTACAGTCAACTCCTTCAAGAACCGCTTAGATGCTAATCTCAGAGGAATCGACCGGGAACTGGTGCACTACTTTTAATTTCGAATTAGGCAACAACAGTGCACAGTCTAACTTCAAAAGTAAAATAGACTCATAGCGGTTTCATCGGCACTTTACCGCCTACCGCCTTTAATTAATAATAATAATAATAATAATAATAATTATGGTGGGACTTTCTACTTGCCACGATATAGAGAATATTTACACGTGAGTGCGGGTAAGTAGCGTTATGGTTAGTTTGAAGTGTGAGAGAGCGTATATCAAATATAAAAAAAACGTCGATAACTCGAAAACCGTGCATGTTACGGGAAAAGGTCACATCGCTAAAAATATAGAGGCGAACGCGGTTCATACAAAAATATTATAGGGATTGAAGATACAATAGTCCGTTTGGCAGTTACAAAATGTTGGATCAAACTTCTATTTCTTTTTTCTGGAAGTGGTTTATATTGTTTTCGTAAAATCAATAGGAAACCAGATAAACATTTTTTTAAAACAGATCGGATCTTTGGCCGTTTCGGATCAAATTTATGGCTGACCCCGAACCGACGCACGTCTAAGGGGATTTTTCGACACGCTTGTTTTATATTTCATAGTTTTGAAAGCCTACGAGCAACAGATTTCGAGGTCTAGAATGTTATTTTTTAAATTCTACAACCTCACCATCGCGGCATCGGGTAAAATTGCAAAAATTGCGGATCGATAGCCGACACCAATATCTGGAAAAATATGAATATACCACTATAAGGAAAAAGAGCAAGTTCCACATAAATTTCCACTGCGCCTTAAACACTTTCCTTAAAATGTTTAACAGCTCCCGGACTAATGGCTTGGAACATCGTTAGATGAAATGCATTTAACTTAAAAGATATGTAGCAAAATAAAACCTATTTCAGAAACGAATGTTTTTATTTTCACCTTTATTTCGCGAACTTTTCCTAGCATCCTCATATTAAAACGAAATTATTTCTGTGTTGTTAAATCATATCTTTTCATCTACAATTTAGCGTCTTAAAAATAATACTGCTTTAAATTTTTGACTTTTTGGATCCATACCCTATCTTAAGGAAACTAGGAAAACCCCCACTGATATTATTATTAGAACACTACTGCCACAAAGTATGGAACGTCAGAGGTGTTTCTATTTTTTTTTTTAATTTTCGTACAAAACCTTTATCCTGAGATTTGACATAGAGCTTTTTTCCAGTCACAAGAGTCCTTAAAATTAGTTTTAATGTTACCGCTTGATCTTTATTTCCATAGATACTACCAATTTATAGAAATTTTCGCGCCTTTTAGAAATACACTTTTCTTCATAACACACAAATTTGAACATATAATGTTTAGGTTTAAGGGGGATCATGCATAATGTGTTTTTTTAAAAATACACAACGGCCAAAAAACTCGGAAAAATAGTAGTCAAGTTTAATGCATCGAGATTATTCCCCGATTGAGTGACACTTTAAGCAACAATATTGCTGTTGTTGCTACGCCATTCAATAACGTTGTTGTAATAAAGTGATGACTGGATTTTTTAAATTTTATCTATCGAACAAATGAACAGTTTTTGTTATAAAATTTAAATGTACTCTCACAAAACAGATATTGAAATGAACCAAAAAATAAAACGTTAAAAACACAAGGCTTAAAAATAAAAATACGCTAAAACTTTATACAACGTTTCGATTTATCACTGGGTGTTCAAGAGTTAGGGAATAAAAGTACAACTTTGCGTCTCTTTGTCTAAATTCTCGCTTTTTAAAATTTTCTGCAACACTCAAATCAGGGAATAGTCACGATACACGCATCGATAATTCATTGATAAAAATTTCATTCAAATCGGTCCAAAACTGAAACAGGTTCGTGTTCCTATTGTTTGTACCAGTAGCTTAGCCAGACTTAGCGCTTGGGGGGATACAATCATTTTTCAACACAGTTGCAAGTTGTTGACGGACATTAAAAAAAGAGAATAGAGACTAACAACAAACTAACTATATTACGAATAAAAGCACTAAAGCTTAAACAATGTTGATTAGGTTATTACTGTGTGCAGGTTATCAAATTGGTGCATACTGACTTTAACTCGTATGGAGTAAATACTAGGTTCATGAAAGTCACCCTCAGTATGGCAAACATATTAAGAGCTATATGTGAATAAAGTCCTCATTTATGTTTTAGTTTCGATTTTTTAAATGGAATTTGAATCAGAATGTGACATTTTAAAAAACTTTTTACGCCTACTTGATTTTTTTATAGCCATTTTTAAAATTGCCTCTAGGCTATGACCGAACGCAAATTAATCTAAGGGCCTGACATGATGACAGAATAATACAATCGCTAAGTTTTAGTGATTACTCTGATAGCTAGGAACAAGAGAAGTTGATAAAATCAAATTTTTGTGTCTAACTATTTTTTATCAAATGGCCACCCTTTTTAGACAAACACTTTTTGAAAAAAGGATTTTTTTGCGAATCTAACAGTACTAACTTTTTTGCAATTGGTTTAAAAATAAGCTCAGAAATTAAATATTACTAAGAAAAATACTCGATAATCAATTATTTACTTTATCAAGTGTGCCATGGATAGCCATGCTGGATATTAAGTAGGATTTTTTGTTTTGACAGTGACACTTATTTATTCTTTCTGAGTAGACATAAGATTTCCTTATTTTTCTTCATTTTCAGTATTATTTTTGTTTTCAAAAGTCAAAATAATGTATACTCAAAGTGAAAAAGTCGATATGTTATTAATATTTGGAGAATCTCATAAAAATTCAAGGAATGCTGCTGAGTTGTATGCTCAGAGATACCCCGACCGGCAACATCCAGTCTATCAGTATTTTCCATATCTTGAGAATCGTTTTAGGCATCAAGAAGGAAATCAAGTGGCCGAAGGCAGATTTATTATAAATGAAGAAATGGAGATTAACGTTCTTGCTATGGTTGAAGTTGATAAAACTGTTTCTTTAAGAAAAATTAATCAGGAACATTTGTATCCTGGCGATGGCGATAGACGGGTATTGTTTTATGATTGGTTGCTTCAAAATTGTAGAGTTTACTCAAATTTTATCAACTTTATCTAATTTTCTGACGAATCCAGATTTACTAATAATGGTATGTTTAACAAGCAAACTCAACTGGACAAATCAACACGAAATAAGAGTAGGAAAATTTCAACAAAGGTTTGGTATCAATGTCTGGGCTGGTGTCGTTGGTAACAGAATAATTGGGCCAATTTTATTTTAAGGCCAATTAACAGGGTTAGGTACTTAGGCTTTGTCCAAATCATCACATCAACATCAATGATCTACCTTTAGAAGTTTTATGCCGAATTTACTTCCAGAAAGATGGAGCACCGCCTCATAATACCAGAAAAGTTCGTAATTATTTAATTGAACATTTTAATAATAAAGTTATTGCAACCAATGGCCCAATACGGTGGCCCGTCAGTTCACCGGATTTCACTGTTCTCGATTTCTTTATTTGGGGATGTGTTAAAGAAGAGTCTTCGTAACAGCCACTCTTGAAATCTTAGAAAAAAGGATTGTACGTGTATTTAGAAGTATTACGCCTCAAATGTTGCACAACGTGTTGAGAGAAGCAATTGAATGAGCGGAAATGTCTTGAACAAGGAGGAATGCACTTTGAACAACTACAGTGAACTCAAATATTGTGCTTTTACATTTTACAGCGTTATTGAAGTTAGTTCAAGTTATATTTTTGTTTAATACTCTGAACTAATTGTTAGCCAAAGATACAAATTTGTACGCCTAAATTTGTTGACGATATCTGAAGAGGGGCACCAGAAAACTGTATAAAAAATGCTGTTCCGAGCGCTAGGCGCATAGGCGTGCATTCTTTTCATCAACAGAAATAGGCTGGGCAGACTTTACGTGACATTACGTATACATAGATCCAACGTAAGTACTCTTGATCAACCAACTGTCACAATTAAAAATCCTGCTTAATATCCAGCATGAATATCCATGACACACTTGATAAATGTAAATAATTGATTATCGAGTATTTTTCTTAGGAATATTTAACATTTGAGCTTATTTTTAATCCAATCGCAAAAAAGTTAGTACCGTTAGATGCGCAGAAAAATCCTCTTTTCAAAAAGTGCTATTCTAAAAAGGGTCGCTATTTGAAAAAAAAATAGTTAGGCACAAAAAATTGATTTTATCAACTTGTTCCTAGCTATCAGACTAATCACTAAAACTTACCGATTGTATTATTCTGTCATCCTTTCAGGCCCTTAGATTAATTTGGGTTTGGTCATGGCCACCTAGATGCAAATTTAAAAATGGTTATAAAAAATTAAGTAAGCGTAAAAAGTTTTAAAAATGTAACATTCTGATTCAGAATTGTCTCAGGAATCCAAAAATGTAAAAATATACAGAGTTTTCCATTTAAAAAATGGAAACTGGAGTCATTTTCGGTGGAACCGGAAGTGACCGAAAAGTGAAAAATACGCGAAAACTCTCCTCTTAATATACTTTTTATCTATACAAAATTTCGTTTTAATACATCAAATACTTTAAAAATTATGGCCTGTCTAATAGATTCGTTGACACCCGGTATAATATATTATTTTTTTCAGGTGCGTTGACATTATATTTGCTTGATTTTGTTATGTATTTAATTACATGTATGTTTCTATGAATTTCTTTCAAAATTCTACATGAGATGCATAACCCTCTGTTGAAATATTATTACGAATGTAAGCACTAAAGTTTAATTGATGGAAAATTAGGATACAGTCCTAACATTTTTAAGTATTTAATTCTATGTTCATACTATATATATATATATATCTGTCCCTGCAAGAATACATCACATTTTCACTTGAATGAATAAAAAATAATTAGTAAGTGATAAAAATAAATTGTAAGTGTAAACTTGATTTAAAAAGGCTCAGTGAAGTTACTAGGAGACATATCCGAAAGAATTTTCATGATTGACTTTGCTCAGTATTTAAGCTTTCAAGCCCACTGGGTAAGTCAATGTAGATTTGTATTAACTCTGCCACCATCTATTATACATGGTGTTATATAATATGGTGCAAAATTTTAATTCACCCCCCCTTTTGGTACAGTTGTTTTTTTTTCTTATTTAATTCCATGGCAATATTCGTTAACTATCTACCTTGGTACAATTTCCCTTATTATAGAAAATATACATTTTTTATTGGATATATCCTGCCCTAAGTGTTAAAATGGGCCAACCCATATGTAGTATAGACATATCAAAATGACTATTTTTATGGGTATACAGGGTTTTCAAAAAAAAAAGCAATTAAGACTGTCAAACTGGACTTCAGGTAGGATTCTGACTCGGCTCCGAGTCGCCTAACCCACGTAATGCCCAACATGTTCAATTACCTTTCTTATTAATCCTGTACAGTAACAAAAGTTTTTTTGGATCATAAATAAATGCTTTTAAACTGCAGAAAAAGATATTAAATAAAATTTAAATTCCCCTGATGATGATGATCATATTCCGATGTATTTTAGTCCATGCTGACTTAACGTAAAATCATTCAAGCATATCCTAAAATTCCATGAGCCTAGAGATATGGAAAAAATAACGAAATTGCATAGACGCAGTCGCAGATCATAATAATAACCATTTTAATATTAACCAATTATATTAATAAATTTTACAATAACAGTAAATCAATATATAATGGTTAATAAAACGTCTTTTTAAATGCAGACAAATGGTACTAAGAAAATAATACCAAATACTATTTAGGCCACAATGTATTTAGCAACTTAATGTTCTATTAAATTTTATAAATTCTACTTTGATATATAAAAGTTATAGCACTTGTAATTGAAAGAAATTAAAAAAGCAAAATAATTGTAAAGCTAAGGAAAAAGAAACAATGGGAAAAAAAAACAAAGCGAAAAAAGAGAGAGACAAGAAAAGAAAGTTTAGTTTAAAATAGATACATAGACAGGAAAATCCTACTGCCTCAAGAGCAAGTGGTTTATATATCCATACTTAGAAAAATTAGCGGAGGGTTTAATATCACCAGCATCAAAAGAATCAATCCAAGCAGCAAAATTATATGTAAATGATCTCTTGTAGACCTCTTTCCGATGTCGAGGAATAGTAATCAACATATTGACAATTTTATTAAATAAATAGGATGGTCTCTTAGTTTTTATAATCTTATGACA
The DNA here is from genome assembly GCA_030620095.1 of Kuschelorhynchus macadamiae. Lineage (NCBI taxonomy): Eukaryota > Metazoa > Arthropoda > Insecta > Coleoptera > Curculionidae > Kuschelorhynchus > Kuschelorhynchus macadamiae. The sequence continues at coordinate 622,040 of JAUTXW010004897.1, read as the reverse complement.
AAAAACAGCCAAATGCAACTTTTGACGATTAAACATATTAAGCCATCTTGCATCTCGCAGGAAATGAGAAACAGTTTGTCTTCGTCTTACACCGTAGATAAGGCGCAAGAACGAATTTTGCATTTCTTGTATTCTACGCACTTCTAAATCATCAATATAAGGACCATAAACAACGTCACAATGGTTAAAGTGAGACAGCACTAGAAGGTCGCATAAAAGTTTTATAATATCTTTAGTAAGGTAGTGCCTGTGACTATTTATCATCTTTAGAGTATAGTAGGTCTTCCTGACTTTGGAATTCACATGTTCCCGAAAACGAAGATCATCATCAACCAACAAACCTAGACTTCTAGAAACTCCCGGGAAAGAAACAGCTTTATTACCAATCTCTATATTTAATGAATCTCTCACCCTGGCTCTAGCAACCCCGTCTCCAAACAAGGTGATGAAGGATTTAGCATAATTAATTTTTTGCTGATGGTCATTAGAAATGTTAATTATATTATTTAAATCTGAATTAAAATATTAAAACCAACGGTATTCAAATCTGAATTATTGTCGAATGAGTACTAAATTTGGGTATCGACCGCATACAAATGTTAATTACAGTTAGTTAACCACTCGTCATATCTTAAAGTATAGATTGTATAAAACAATGGCCCCATAATGCTTCCCTGCGGGACACCCGCTACTACATTAGGTGAGTTTGAAGAACAACCACCAACCACCACACTCTGAGTTCTATCAGTCAAAAAACACTCGATAAGCTTGGTAGCCATGTTACCAAAGCCAGCCTAATGCAAAATTGAAAGTTAAATAGAATGGTGAAGCATATCTAATGCTTTTGTAAAATCCAGGAGTATCAGAGCAGCCACTCTATCATGGTCACTCGCTTGTAGAATATAATCAATGACATCAGATATTGCAGTATCACAACCAAATCCTGGCCGAAAACCAGATGGTTTGAATCATAAAATGTTACACTTATCCAAAAAACAACGAATTTGAGAGTCCAGTACCTTTTCTAAAACTTCAGAAAATGTTGGCAGCATGCTTATTGATCTAAGATGAGAGTATTCGGTAGGTTGGTTAATCTTAGGAAGGGGTAAAACATGGGCGTTCTTCCAGCATTTAGGGTAATACTATGTCTATATGGATTTATATATTACATGGGTAATATATTTTATAATATGAGTACAACACAAGTGAATAAGAAATATATTCAAATTATCGCTGGCAAAAGCTTTAGACTTAATTTTCAGAATTATTTTTAAAATATTCTCAGTGGTTATTTGTGAGAAATGAAGCTCCTCCAGGATGCCTAATTTTATAATGAAGGGTCTAAGTCTAAATAATAAAAAAATGCATAATTGGAATAATTTGATAATGTTTACATTTTGCATGATATTATGTATCAACTGCCAACTCTGCCTTGATTAATACGATAATATATTCTACGCAAAAAACCGCATTCGGTTTGCTACATCTGAAACAGAAATGTTCGGTTTTAAAAATAGTAGCAAAATTTGCCTTAGCGATTGATCAGTAGTTTATTGGTTTATGGGTTATATAGGGGAAATATTGAAAGTTTTTTGGAAATTTTAGAGTTCCAAGATCAATAAAAACATATTTTTAGAAAAAAAATATGATGCCTATAAGGATGTATGTGTAACAAAATGTGCAATATTGATATTTTGAAAACGCGGAGACTGATTCCAGTTAAATTAAAAACAAAAATAGTTGGGTTAATGTTTTGACATAAAAAAAAAACAAACACAAAATGTTTTTCTTATAAATGGTGATCTTTGATCCTGATGAATATATACAGTTTTTTTTACTATACAATTCTTCTTGCATATAAAGTAACTCTTTTCCTTTATGTAGGGTTATTCTTAGGGCCGTGGAAAAGTCTCTAAAAACACAATAAAAAATCGGTAAATTTTCTTTACACGGAACTTCCATCGTTATAAATGTTTCCTTTTATTAGGAATAATGACGTGCCATCCAATATAGTTCGGTACATAGTCATTTAGTTACACATATAAACTGCCTTTTCGAACATTTATGTTGGGTACCGTTTTGTTCCACCATATTGGATTCCTACCAATATTTTACCAGTTTGCACCTATTCCATATTTGATTTTGGGTATAATTTAATATAAATTCAATAAGAAGTTTTTATATTGACACACACCGCTATTTTCTTTCGTGGTATTGAACTAGTACCAGCTTATCCCTATATCACATAATTTTTCTTTAAAATTTAAAGTCAATTGAATAAGAAGATTTTTTTACGTTAATTTTTTAAACACTGTATTTGGCCGTCAATTTGTTTCGTCACCTTGAATTTGTACCACAGTTTTTTCAGGCTGATTTTTTAAATATTTGATTAGAACGCCATTTTGTATTGCTATCTTGGATTCACACCAAAATATTACCAGGGCGTTCCTATCTGACACTTGGTTTTTGTGCAAAATTTGAGGTGAAATGTATAATTAGTTTTTTAATAATATCTTTTTACGTTTCACTAGATCGCCATCTTTTTCCGTCATACTAAATGTTTATCAAAATATTACTAGATCTTCCCCACATGACCCTTAATGTTTGATCAACATTTGAGGTCAGATAAGTGGTTGAGTTATGCTGCGAACTGACAGACCGACAAACAGCCAGACAGACTGACAGACAAACCGACGGGGTTGATAAAACATATATTTTTTGTTATCTAAGGAGACTAAAACGTGAAAATATGTAGAACCTGATGATTTTTTCATTATAAAAAATCATTTTATTTGGCCGCCATTTTATTCCGCCATCTTGAATTTGTACCATAATATTACCAGTTGATCTCTATACCATAGTAAATCATTGCAATTTTAAAATCAATATATTAAATAGTTTCTGATTTTTATATATTTTATTAAGCCGCCATTTTGTTTCGCCATATTAGATTCATACCAAAATTTCATCAGTTGATTTTCTCATAATACTTGATTTTTGGGCAAAATTTGAGGTAAATTGGACAAGTAGCTTTTCAGTAATAATTTTTTTAACATTTCACTAGGCCGCCATTTTGTTTAGCCCTGGTTTTTTTCCAGGTTATCCCCATATGACCTTTAATTTTTGACCAAAATTTAAAGTCAATCGGTTTAATAGTTTTTTAGTTATGTCACGAAAAGACAGGCCGACCAACAGACAGAGTTGAGAAAAGATTTTTTTTGACATCTAGAGATCCTAGAACGTAAAGAACTGAAAAAATCTCAGAGCGTGATTTTTTCACGATTAAATTACCTCCTTTTACGAGGGAAGTAGTATTAAGATTTCCTCAAACTTTAAGACTTTGTTTAATTTTTACTTCCCTCGTAAAAGGGAAATATTGTAAGAGAAATAATCACTCTCCGAGATGTTTTCAGATCTTTAGGTTTCAAGGTCACTAGATGCCGAAAAGCATGTTGTCTCAGCTCCGTCGTTCTGTGTGTTGGTCTGTTTGCCCATCTCTCTGTAGGTCTGTCTATCTATCTGTCCGTTCGCGGCATAACTAAAAAACTATCTACCCGATTGACTTCAAATTTTGGCAAAAAGTTAAGGGTCATATAAGGATAACCTAGTAATATTTTGGTAAAAAACCAATATGGTGGAATAAAACGGCTGCCCAGTGAGTTATAATAATAAAAAATATTCCTAAAAAAACAAATTATCTAAGTTTTCTCAAATTTTCTACAAAAATTAATTGTTACATGTTTAAAAAAATCAACGTAACAAATATTCTTATTCTATGAACTTCAAATTTTGTAGAAAAACTAATAGTGGTATATAGATAAACTGGTACTGTGACGGAACAAACTTCCGATCTTAATGAAAATCAGTGCAAAGCCTCTTATTTAATTTATTTTAAATTATGCCCATAAACTGTCGCATAAGAAGAAACGGGTAAAACATCAATTCGAATCCAATATGTTGGAACAAATGGGCGCCTAATAAAAATATTTGATGGCTACAAATAACGGACGTAATAGTATATAATAAAAATATAATATAATAACTATAATAGCCAGAAACAGAATAACAAACACAGCATCACAAACAACACTAAATACATATCAATGCAATACAGTTTATCCAAATATGACATAATTATATGTCATAAATCACATAATTTATTAACACATTTATATACTCCTCTAAAAAGTGAAATACCAAAAAAGAAAAAATCAAATGTAATTTATTCTGTGCCTTGCATAAATTGTCCTAAAAAGTATATAGGTATCACTACACAATACTTAGAAAATCGGTTAAACGGCCATAAATATACAAAGAACGCTTCCATGGCCTTACATAAACACGAAAAAAGTGAAAAACATGAATTCAACTTTTCCGAAATTTTAAGTCGAGACAGCAATTATCATAAATTGGCAATTAAAGAAATGATTCATATAAAGAAAGATCAGAATGCAGTAAATGACAAATAGGACATACAAAATCTAAGTCAAATTTATCACAACCTAATCAAATAATAATTAAATTTAATAATAAAAAAATAACCCAAAATAATATAATGATTTTCAAAACACTAAAATTCAATTTAAATAACACCTGTAAATAAACAATTATACATGTTTTCCCATCCACTGTAACCCAAAATACATAAGTTTTTAATAAAATAAAAGTTAAAAAAAAACAAGATAATGGTTTTTATAATTACGGAATTTATATAGATCTCGCCCATCGGTTAAAACATTCAGAACATCAAAATGATTACTAAAATAATATTGTCGTTTCCAAGGTAAGGTACATATAAAATTTATTTTAATAATTTACCCTATAGTTGTTTTATTAAATGTTGTGAGTACAAAAATATTTTAATTAATTAATTGTTGAATAGTATAGAAGTATTATGAATGTTTGTTTTGTTACGTATAGTACATGTTAAATATTTGCGTATGTTTGTTGAAAAGTACTAATCCATGTATTATGTATATTTTTTAGACTTGCAATAAAATGCTCTTGAAAATACTTTAAATAAGAAGCGAAACGTCGAGCTATATATATATATATATATCAAATTTGAATGATTTGTCTCTAGAAAGGTATAAATGTCTATGAAAAAAAAATAATAATTTTGACACTCTGTATCTCAAAAACGAAGGCCTTGCAGACACATGCTTATGCACATTATTCTTAAGAAACTACTTACTGAATGAACTTCAAATTTTGCACAAAAAATTAAATATAACATAGGGATAATCTGGCAAAATTTTGGTGTAAAGCCATTATGGCCGAACAAAATGACCGCCTAATGAAATATTAAAAAGTCAGTACCAAGATAGCAAAAAAAACACTTATCTGAATTGATGCGGCATAATAAAACATTCAAAGATTCTGTAAAATTCCGTTTCCTGGAATAAAACCTTTTTTTTGTAGAGGAAAATCATAATCGTCGTCATTTGTTTCTTTATTAACTCTGTAATAAAGTTATAAAAAATAAACATAATTAATAATAACATTGATAGTAATGACCATAATAATATAAAAGAATTTAAAAACAAATAAAAAAATCGGTAAATTCGCCTTTACGCACAACTTACACAGAATTGCACTGTTTAGCGATAATTTAATATTAATTTATAAAGTTGCTATCAAATCATTATATGCATATACAAACTGTGTTATCTTTATGTTGTAGAATTTTGTACGAGGGGTTCTGGGTTTTTTATAACTGTGTTTTTTATAAATTAATGTAACGACAGATTTTTGAAAATCCCAAAGAGGATATGCCGAAACGTAAAACAAATTTATCATGTTATAAGTTGAATTGCAAATCTAACTTAATCCCCAAAAAAACAATGTAAACTGAAAACTATCTAATATAAGCTGTATTTGATAATTCTATACTTATTTCTATCAATTTTAGAACGTACAATTTCACACAAAAAAAAGGTATGAAATTTCAGACCAAAGATATAACATTAAAAAAATGGTTTTATAATAAAATATTTTTAAGAGAACTGTTTGAAAGATGTCAAAAATCAATCTTTTAGCAATTGCTATCTATCAACCCTCGAAACTATTATGGTGATTAACCCGCTACTCCAGGACCTTCAAAATTGTCCATCTTCCTCACACTGAAGATTTGTCCGCATCACTTTCACTTACCAAGCTTCGCCAAAATATATAAATAGAGCTCCGAAGATGTTCTTCACCATAAGCTTGTGGATCTTCAGTAGGTCTGCATTTTTTTAACTCGTATCGTTTTAGCGTGTGTACATACACAATCATGCGTTCTTACGTGGTAAGTGTCAGTTACTAGTGTTGGTATGTTACGCTCGGATTTGGTTATCGGAAAAACCCTGCATAAAGGATTATATTGTGATCGATTTTGTGTTGATGATTTAGTGCGATGGCTCTTTTAGATCTAGCTAATACTACTTTCAAGATTTTCCCAAATATATTTTTTAAGCTTTTTTATTATTCTAAGGTTCACAATTTTGGCCTTCCTTTTTTCATGTTGTTAAACTCACGAACAGGAGTTTTTCCATTTTTAAATCAAGTAAAAATATTTCTAATTTAAGATTATGTTAAAGTTATATTTACATAATATTTATTAGGAAAAATTATTTTAAAAAAATTCCCTTTTGATAACTTTTCCTCTATTGATTAATTTATCAGTGTATATTCATTTTAAACATTAATACAACAATTTTAATAGCGGATTAAATAATATATTTACAATATATATAGCTTTTTTTTATTTTTCTTGGGTATAGGTTTGATTCATGAAACTAATTTTTCTGCAACTAGCTCGACGTTTCGCTTCTTGTTTGAAGCTTTTTGAAGAGCATTTTGTTGCATGTCTAAAAAAAATAATACACATAACATATGAATTAGTACTTTTCAACAACCTACGCAAATATTTAACATGTACTATACTTAGCAAAACAAAAATTCGTAATACCTAACTATTGAACAATTAATTAATTAAAATATTTTTGTAGCCAACATTTAATAAAACAACTATAGCTCAAAGTAGTAAAATAAATTTTATATGTACCTTGCCTTGGAAACGACAATATTATTTACAATAACATTTTTGATGTTCTGAATGTTTTAACGGATGGGTCAGATCTATATAAATTCCGTAATTATAAAAACCATTATCTTGATTTTTTTTATTTTTTTGTTTTATTAAAAACCTATGTATTCTGGTATACAGTGGATGGCTGAAAACATGTTGTTTATTTACAGGTATTATTTAAATTGAATTTTAGTGTTTTGAAAAACATTATATCATTTTAGGTTATTTTTTTTATTATTAAATTTAATTATTATTTAATTAAGTTGTGATAAATTTGACTTAGAATTTGTATGTCCCTTTTATCATTTACTGCATTCTGATCTTTCTTTATATGAAACATTTCTTTAATTGCCAATTTATGATAATTGCTGTCTTGACTTAAGATTTTTTTTTCGAAAAAGTTTAATTCATGTTTTTCACTTTTTTCGTGTTTATGTAAGGCCGTGGAGGCGTTCTTTGTATATTTATGACCGTTTAACCGATTTTCTAAGTACTGTGTGGTCATACCTATATATTTTTTGGGACAGTTTTTGCAAGCACACCATAAATTACATTTGATTTTTTCTCTTTTGGAATTTCACTTTTTAGAGGAGTGTATAAATTTGTTAGTAAATTATGTGATTTATGACATATAATTATATCATATTTGGATAAACTGTGTTTTAATTTTTCTGACAAACCATCGGTGTATAGCATTGATATGTATTTAGTGTTGTTTGTGATGCTGTGTTTTTTGTTCTGTTTCTGGCTATTAAAGAATTTATATGTTCGCTGTTTAAAAATTGTTAAATAAATATATTTAACAATTTTTAGAAATGTTTAATTATATATATATATATATATATATATATATATATATATATATATATATATATATATATATATATATATATATATATATATATATATATATATATAATATACAGGGTGGCCCATAAAAGGTCCCACCCTTATTTATGACTTTCCTGGTATATTTTGGGAAAAACGCTTGGACACGTCAATTTTGATTTTTAGGGGGACGTCTTTTCATGTATATTGTATAATATATATATATATACATTTTTAAATATATTTTTTTTCTATTTTTGGATTCTCCATTTTTATATATATATAGAGTTTATACCTATCTTCAACCATTTTGAAGTTTTTTTAATTTTTTTTATAAAATTCGCCTCATTTAATTTAGTACTGATAATACGGAAAAAAATAATAATCACCGATACCAGCAAGAAATATATATATATAGTTCTATATAATATTTTGCAATGATTTATTCAATTCAAGAAAGGGTCGAAATATATTATCAAAACGGAAGCATTGCAAGAGCTATATATATATTATATAAGTATATAAATATATGGATATCTAATATTCGCCGGAATCAGGAAAATCGTCCAAGTAGAAATGAAGCCAGAGAAATAGCAGTTTTGGGACACGTGGCTCTTGACAACACCCAAAGTACTCGTGGTCTGGCTACTTCTTCAGGATTTACACGCTCAACAGTGCAAAGAATTTTGAAATCCTATAAATTTCACCCGTACAAAACTAAACTTGTCCATGAGCTTAATGAAGACGATTATGATAGAAGGTTGGAGTTTTGCGAATTAATGACACAACGTTTGAACAATAACCCAAATTTGTTATTTAACATTTGTTTTTCGGATGAATGTACCTTCTATTTACATGGTGCTGTAAATAGACATAATTGTCGATATTGGAGCGACTCGAATCCACATTTGTTTCGAGAGGTACATTCGCAATACCCACAAAAAATTAATGTCTGGGCCGGCATTTTCGGAAATCATATTGTAGGACCTTTCTTTATTCCTGGAAACTTGACGGGGGAGTTGTACTTGGACATGTTGGAAAATACAATAGAGCCACGAATAACCGAAATAATAGAAAATGAGGTTAATTATAATGAAAATTTTCTTCATTTCCAACAAGATGGTGCACCACCGCACTATGTAGCTCCAGTACGACAGTTTTTGGACACCCATTTCCCAAATCAGTGGATCGGACGGCGCGGCCCCATTGAGTGGCCACCAAGGTCTCCGGACTTGAGTCCTTTAGATTACTTTCTTTGGGGACATATAAAAAGTAAGGTTTTTAGTACGAAGCCAGACTCCATCCAAGATCTTCGGGAGCGGATCACGGCGGAATGCAGACAAATAACTCCAGAAATGTGTGAAAATGTTAGGAATAGATTTGAGCAAAATATTTATTATTGCATGGAGGTAAACGGACACCACTTTCAACATTTATTACCACATTGACTTTTTGACACATTGTAGCTAAGTAACTAATTTTTGTTTAAATTTTAATGTGAATGTAAAACTGTAAATGGTTTAGTGTTCCTGATTCCGGCGAATATTAGATACAGATCTAGTTGCTTCAAATTTTCTTATTAATTTAGCCACATACTTATGGTTAATATTTTTGACTGAATGTAACGTATTAAACAACCGGGCAGTAGCCCTTGCAATGTTTCCGTTTTGATAATAAAGTTTCGTTATTTTGACCTTTTCTTGAATTTAATTTATCAATACTTGATATTATTCAATTATTCAAATAACTTCAAAATGGTTGAAGATAGGTATAAACTATATTATACAAAAGTTTCTAAAAACTTCCTGGAGAATCCAAAAATAGAAAAAAAATTGGGGGTTTCCATTTAAAAATGTCAAGTGTAATGCGATATCTTATTTTTGGAACACCCTGTATTATACAATCATACATGAAAAGACGTCCCCCTAAAAATCAAAATTGACGTGTCCAAGCGTTTTTCCCAAAATATACCAGGAAAGTCATAAATAAGGGTGGGACCTTTTCGTTGGGCCACCCTGTATATATATATATATATATATAAATATATATATATATATATATATATATATATATATATATATATATATATATATCATGATTTCTGGGCCTTTATCCTCATCAGGCAGGCTTGTACCCAGGGAGATCTGAAATAACAGATTGCTCGATATGACTAAATCGAAAGCGAAGTGTCTATCATACTGGAACAGTACCTACTACATGCTAAGGATAACACTTAGCGCCACCTATGTTTATACTTAGCATGTAGTACTGTTCCAGTATGATAGACGTTTCGTTTTCGATTTTGTTATATCGAGCAATCTGTTATTATTTCAGATCTCCCTGGGTACAAGCCTGCCTGATAAGGGTAAAGGCCCAGAAATCATGATCGCAGGAGGGTACCCTGTGACATAATCGAAAGCAATTCTTCTTGTAGGCCGTTTTGCACCTGCAGAAATTATGTATTTCTGTTATTCTACATATATCTTTTCCGGCCAAGAACTTTTGATAAAGGTGTGTGAAAGCGCATTTTTATTGATTATATATATATATATACATACATGTAGCTTTGATTTAGGGCAAGCAAATTTTTCTCATTTCCAACTTTCTACTTTAACGTAGTCCGAAATATGCAAATTACATAAGCGATCCAGTACTTTATATATCAATATATATTTCTAAGTAATTACCTGGTAAAGCTGTTTCCGCACTCTATTGAAAAGTGTATTACCTATTCCACATCTATGTTGCTGATTTCTCAATTTTTCTTGTAACTCATATTTTGGTTCGCGGTTCATGTTCGTGTGGTTTATATATGTCTATATTTATATATATATATATATATATATATATATATATATATATATATATAGGTATATATTTCTTACTAATAGTAAAAAAACAGAAACACACTTGTCGCATCTTGTTGTATGTTTTCGTTTAACAAATCCCATTAGTATTCAGGTGTTAAGTAACTGAATTAAAGTAATGCTATATAAAGTAATAACAAAAACACTAATTGAGAATATTTCTCGACTCGTCTTATTTTGCCCTTAAAACTAGTTAATTAAAAGAACAAGTAACATTGTTTAAAAAAACTGAAGTTATCATCACAACAAAATCAAAAATAAGTTTAAAATATTAAACAGGAGTCTGCAAATGTCTCCTCAAAATATTTTTTTTAAACGACTCATCTAATATTTTTAAAATGTGAACTTGGATTTTGATATGTATTACAATATTATGACAATAAAAGATATTTTTATGCGAAAAAACGGTTTATTACATTTGTTAAAAATGTACTTAAAATTCTGTACCTATTACAATCTGCAACCAACAAGAATAAAACGTAGCTATAAATAACAATAATGCTTACTCATACTAAAGTTTCTCTTATCAAACATTCGATTTCACTCATTGCAAATAAAGAAACTTAAAAATAAAAAGTTAAATCTGTATTTAATATGTTAATAAAATGCATTAGGTTGTCTTGAATATGCAAGATTTCAAACTATATGTAAAAAAAGGCTAACTAGTTGATGCAACACAAATAAATAATTATTTAAATAGCCGTAAAAACCATTGAGAAAAGAGAAAACAATTGAGTCTAAAGCAGTCCATGTTAAATTTTCATAGTCATAGTGGCCAAATCTTAAATTCAATTAATTCTATAATTGTTATACTTCGCCTAGGTAAAGTATATACTTTGGAAGCAAGATAAAAAAATACCTCGACTTAACATAAATATGTAGAAATAACACAATGGTCTTATTTTTCGACATTGTTGCCTTTTAAATTGTCGGTGCATTGCTGACATTGTTGGCTTTTGCATTGTCGGCGCATTGGCAATATGACGAGGATAACAATAAAAGTCGACGTGTTGACGCGCAATAGTGCGGTAAATTGAAGCTAAACACTAACAAAAATAGTTCATAGCTCAATTCCTCGAAAATTTCTTAAAAGATCTGTATTTTAATAAGTTGGTGGCCGAATTTTAAATTTCCGATTTCTGGTAAAGTTATATATATAGTAGTTGGCATATACTTCTTGCTTCTACTTATTTGTAGTTGGTCAGATTTTACTACCGGCTTGGTATAAAGTCAGTGTTTCCGCTTTTAAAAGCGGCAATGAAAGTTGTAATCAAATCGTTCTCTTTATTCTTATAACATTCAAATAAATTTAATAACAATAAAAAACTCATCCCGGACTTTCCAAAGTTCATATGATCTAGGGAAATTAGGATAAGCTGATATAATTTGTTATATAGAGTACTATTTCAGTTTTCTCTTATAATTCACAATATTATATTATTATTTACATATTTTCAAAGTAATATTTTGTCAGACTGAATGTCAGTATTTTAAGATTTCATTAACATATTTGAGCACAAATCTGTTAATTTTTGATTTTTTATAAAATGTTATTGTTCCCGTTGATGTGCTAAACCAACACAGCTATACATGGTGATGGTAAATAGCTCAAATTGGATGAACTCGTCGAAGTATTTTGACTATTTCTAATTTCTAGGAATATGTTTAATGCACAGGGTATTTTTGAACTTTGAACTTTCTTCAAAATTTTATAAATATTTCTTGTACCATATTATTCTATACCTACCTAGATTTGATTGTTTTTGAGGTAGTCATTCGTGTTTGGAAATTGACAATTTCCAATTTTGAGAAGGTATAAAATCAAAATGGTTCGACCTAGAGAAAAGCGAAATTCACACTCGTATCTTAAATTTTCTTATATTTACCATGTCATCAACTTTCTTATATTTACTACGTCATCAAATTGTCTGTCTTGTTTTTTATATAAAAAAAATATTCCTAGAATTGAAGAAAAAAGCCAAATTAAATCGGCCTTTCTAACTGAATTGTATTGCTTTGCATCAAGGTTATTCATATTATGGTCATTTTTAGGTTTACTTTGAAGGCGCAAACAATTTTTTATTTTTTCTATAGATGCATCAAAATATACATGTAAATAATAAAACGATACTTTCGTACAATATGATTAGGTAGATAACACACACGTTTTAATTTTTAATTTTCTTAAGCCTTAAAACCCTTCTTACGCATAGCTTTCATACTTATTTCAAAACTTCAATGAACCACAATATTTACTATAATTTATGCAAACATATCTTCAATATTCGAGACTGTGGGTTTTTAACGACTTTAAACTTGGTTTAAACGGAAATTTGCATACTAATGTGAATTAAATCAAAGAAAATAAGATGAGGTTCGGCACCATTTACCATTGACCCCTATTTCTGGGCACGCTTTAAACATCGAACGAACAACGCTCCGAGATGAAAAGTGATAGTACGTACTAATTGGCTACGGTAACAGTGAGATGTTAATATCTAGTACTCTTACTTTCGTTCATTTCCCAAGATGAATATTTACGACAGATTATGTTCAGAAAAGAAATAGTATATCTGATAACAATTTATCTAAGTTATAAATCAATAACGGTAACGAAACGTTTCTTTTGCTAATAGTGGAGGCAATCTACCAGAAATTTTCGTGAACAAGGAATTGCTCTTCCACTTGAATTTTTTTTTATATAAACATGTTGGTTGGATCACAAAGGAAAGGAAGTCTGAGTTTTTCGATTGCATAAAGACCGGAAATTATTTTTATGACTTTTGTGGAAAAATGGAGTATTTAACATTTTTTTAAACAAAGACATAAGTATAAAAGTTTCTATTGAACCCGTGGGAACCAAAAATAAAAATCCCTTTTTTTTAAATTTCAAACAAAACTGCGCAGGTTATGAAAATTTTGACAAAATCTGGTTGTTTATGTTTTAAATTATTATTTTCTAATGAAATGAGAAAAAACAATTGTACTCAAAAGGAAAGCCAAATAGTTAAAAAAGCCTATTTTTAAATAAAAAATCGGTAAATTTCCTTTACCCGGAACTTCCTTCGTTATGAATCTTTCCTTTTATTAAGAATAATGAAGTATTTTTTTTAAGTACATAGTCTTTTAATAACACATATACACTATTTTTTCAAATATTTTTATTGGGCTCCATTTTGTTCCCTCTAATTGGATTCCTACCGATATTTTACCAGTTTGCCACAATTGATTTATAGGCATATGTTAAAATAAATGTAATAAGAAGTTTTTACATCGACACATACCGCCATTTTATTACGTCACGTTGAATTCGTACCAGGTTATCCTTATATCACATTTCATTTTTCTGCAAAACAATTTAAAGTCATTAGAATAAAATTTTTTTACGTTGATTTTTTTAAAACAATTATTTGCCCGCCATTTTCTCTAGCCATCTTGAACTCGTAACACAACTTTACTAGTTTATCTCTATATCACATATAAGGCTTGCACACAATTTGAAATTATCGAATGAGACATTTTTTCAAGCCGATTTTGTTTTTGTCATTTTATATTCATACCAAAATGTTACCAATCCGTTTCTATGTAAACTTGATTTTATGCAAAATTTAAAGAAATTGGATAATTAGTTTTATTAGTAATAATCTTTTTAACGTTTCACTAGGCCGCCATCTTGTCCCGGCATATTGGATGTTTACCAAAATATTGCCAGGTCATTCCCATATGACCCTTAATTTTTGACCAAAATTTGATGTCACCCTGATCAGTAGTTTTTAAGATACGCCGCGAACTGCTAGACAGAGAATATATTTTTTGACATCAGAGACGATAAAACCTAAAAGGGTGACTTTTACACAATTACTAATATTTTATTTAGCAGCTATTTTGTTCTGCCGTCTTGAATTAGTACCACAGTTTTACTAGTTCATCTCTATACCACTGTAAGTTTTAGCACACAATTTTAAATCAGTCCATTAAATAGTTTTTCCAGGCTGAATTTTTAAACATTTTGTTAAGACGCCATTTTGTTCCGCCATCTTCGATTCGTACCAAAATTTTACCAGTTGATTTCTACATGATTGTTGTGCAAAATTTCAAATAAATTGGTTAAGCAGTATTCTGGTAATAATTTTTTAAACATTTCACTAGGCCGTCATTCTGTTTTGCCATTGAATTTTTACCAAAATATTGCCAGATCTTCCCCATATGACCCTTAATTTTTTACTAAAGTTTGAAGACAATCTGGCAAGTAGTTTTGTAGCTATGCCGCGAACAGACAGACAGACAGGCAGACAGACAGACCAACAGAATTAAGAAAACGTGTTTTTCGGCATCTAGGGATCCTGAAACGTGAAGATCTGAAAAAATTTTGTAGAAGTGATTTTTTACAGTTGCAATACTTCCCTTTACGAGTGGAGTAAAAAAAGGAATTATAATTGAAAGAATTTTATTTTTAATTGAATTTAATTTAACTCAAAATTTAAAGAACTAATAATGATCCCTTTTATTGAAAAAAAATTATTTAAAAATAAAAAAAAATATTTTATTTATAAACAAAATATGTCTAATTGAAATTATTACTTAAAAATAAGTTTTTTTACCGATTTAATCCGAGCATAATTTCTTTTTCCTCTACATTAATTATAAAAATAAATATTTAAAACATATAAAACCAAACAAAGTAAAAATTTTGTATGCTTATTATTGATCACAAAATGTATCTTTTCACAAAGATTATAAAACAATTTCAAAAATTCTTAATGTCTTCTGGTCCGATTGGACTAATACTTAGATATAAAATAAATTTAAAAACAGCATTTTTCTTAGCAATCCCTTCCTTTTGAATCCCACAGACAAAAATAAAACTAGGGGAAGAGCAGTTTTCTCTTTACGAAAATTTCCGCTAGATGAACTCCATTATAACCCTATGATGATAATTCATTATAAATGTATTTAAACCACATTTGATGAAATTTTAAATAATATACCGGTATTTTTTTCTACTTTATTTCACTGTTATAAGTACCAACATTATTTTTCCGTTGTGACCACAAAATGTATTTTTTCATAAAGATTAAAAAGTAATTTCGAAAATTATTTAAGTCGTATGGTAAATTTTTATTTTTTGGTTCCAATCAAAGTAATAGAAGCTGCTCTAATTAGTTTTAAAAAAAAGATCAAAAACGCCCATTTTTTAGCATACCTTTCCTTTGTAATCCCACCGACATGTTTATAGAAAAAAAAACGAGGGCAAGAGCAGTTCTTTTGTCACGAAAATTTCCTCTAGATTGCCTCCATTAGAATTATGTTATGATAATTTATTTTAAATGCATTTAAACGACATCTAAAATTTTAAATAATATGTTTGTATTTTTTTTATTATATTTTACTATTATAACTACTAACATTGTCATTTCGTTTTCGCATATTCCATTTAAATTATTTTTTTTTTATATTATATATATATCTGCAAGAAATATTGCCAGAAAAAAATCACAGCACTGATAAAATCATCTCAAAATGTATACTTGCGCCCTTTTATAAAAGCTCAAGTGTTTTTAATTACAGATTGAAATGTTCAACAATTTTTTTTATAATTTTAGTAAACTTACAAAAGCATAACAGTTTGTATAATAATTAGACAAATATGATAAAGATACGAGCAAGCAAATTCAAAAATAATGCAGATATTTGTAATGGAAAATCTTGCACATGTCTAACATATACAGTCGTTGTTTTTAACAAAAAAAGCATTTAAGTTGATATTAAATAGAAAAGTATTCAGCTGGGGGAGATTTGTTAACTTATGTTAATTTTTCAACCATACCTAATTTTAGTTTTTGCCATTTTGTTTATTTGGTAGTACATAATAAAAACTTTCAGATCAGTTTGAACATATATATGTCTATTAACTTATGTAATAATATGACCAACATATCAAAATATTCTTTATAGAAAGCTATTATAATTGAGAAAGGAAATGTTGCTCTTAGCAAATCCTGTCCACCTGTTCACAATTCGTTTAAAAATTGTAAACAATTAAATTATGTTAAATCTGAGGATCTTGGTAGTCACAATGAACTATCTACTGGGATGGCTTCTATAGAACGATGCTTTTATTTCCCTACTGTAATTCATTCATTCTTTTAAAAAAGAATACTTTGTTTAACGAGAAATGAGGTAGTATGGAGCATCTACCAATTAACTTCACCAACCTACTACAACACGTATACCAATAAATACGCTCTTTTTTGTGGGGGTTGGTACAGGAACTATACTATATTTTTTTACAAGGTTTACAAAATTGATATAAAAATTTAACAAATACAAAAAATTAGGTCTTTCTCGGAATATCCTAGACTTTTCCAACACTCCAAATTTGTAGATGGTTTATTGAACCTAAATAAGCAGCGTAACCTCATATGTCTTAACAATAGGTTTTATTATTAGAATATTTAGGATGAGAAATGCTATGCAGCTATATAAAATATATCTTTGGGCATACTAGCTTTCTGTACAGGCCAGCTTTTTAGAGGCTTCATAGGACTGAATGAAATATATTTTTTAATAAAGTAAATAAATTATACCGTATAAGAATATTTTGTAATGTATAGTAATATATGAAGAACTCTTGATATACGCTCCCTAAAAACTAAGGAAATAAGAACTGGAACTCTTGCTTATATATATATATATATATATATATATATATATATATATATATATATATATATATATATATATATATATATATATATATATATATATATATATATATATATATATATATATATATATATATATATATATATATATATATATATATATATATATATATATATATATATATATATATATATATATATATATATATATATATATATATATATAAATATATATGTATATAGTTTCATATTTTTCTTGAACCTTCAAATATATATATTGTAATTAGGTACTTCTTTTCTTCTGATGCGTGTTCATAAAATTAAAACGATTTTTTAATTATTTGTCATATTTAATTCAATTTGACGTTTCGACAGGTAGTTCCATCTCTTTTTCAAAAATGTTTTTATTTTATTTTTCCTAAAACATATTGCAAAAAATAAACAATCTAAAATTTTAAAATATCAAAAATTATCTTACCATGAGACGTAAATCAAAAGGTCAATAACACCAATTAACATTTAAGCAAAATAAAATACAAATAGCACATTGTCATTTTGTCAAACAAATACAAACACAGAACATCTATTGCAGACTAACTGAAATATATAGTGTAGGAATTCATTCTTATCGTAATACTTTTTTAGTGGCTACCGGAGAGTTTTTATTGTTTAAATATTTATTAATTTTAAACAGATTTGGGGAACTCGGATGATGTTGAAAAAATTTTGTTTACTAAATTAACATCTTTTTTGTCATTAATGGCATTTTTATTTTTCCCGATTTCAATAGATTCATTGTTTATGAGATTCCGTTTTTAAAATTCTTACCTTGGAAAAATTGAATTTATGGTTAGTTTGATTTTCGTGTATATATATATATATATATATATATATATATATATATATATATATATATATATATATATACTATATATATATATATATATATATGTATATATATATATATATATATATATATATAATATATATATATATGTATATAATATATATATATATATATATATATATATATATATATATATATATATATACAAAAAAAGTGATTTGCACATGTAGAAATATGAGTGATTTAAAAATGTGTAGCTTTAAACAATTCTTTAAATTATAACATTTTTTTTTATAAATACTTGTACTTCCAAAAAGTGAAAAATTATATTAACAAATTAAGAGAAGAGAAGTAGCTTTTACATATTTGTGTCAGGAGTTAATACGACAGTATTTTTACCTCAAAAACCACAACATTTTGTATGGTAAATATGCTCTAAACAGCATCTACTATCACGTTTCTAAGTTAACCTATTGTTTTCACCAAACTCCCACTTAATCCACTGAGTTAAATGTATCTTATATTTGTTATAAAATTAAAAAAGAACGGCGCAGTCTAACAAAATTCTTATATATTTTCCCTAATAACTGGATGTCATCTTTTGATGGCCTTTCTCTCCTAATTTGTGGTTTTATCTTGCAATGTAAGCTATAATTAAATGTCTTTGACTTCTGTATTTGAATTTATAGCATGTATGGAAATTTTTCAGCAAGAAACCACCTTTCTAAATTTATCTTATTTAGTAGCGTAATATGCAATAAGACAAAACGTTTATTATTAAGGTAAACATTTACATCAATAAAACATGAATAAAATTGTTCTGAACGTTTAGGTTTTTGACGACCTAGAAGAAGCCATAACTTTCACATTTCCCTTAAACATTAGAGGCACAATAAAATTTATTATTTACTGACTCTTTTGTTCTTTTTCACGTTGTTTAAAGATCATAGAACTACAAGTTACTAAAAGTATATTTATATTATTTCATATCGCCTCGGGCGTTATTCTGGTTTTAAAAATGTCATACTTTTAATTTGTGATGGCTTTAAGTAAGAAGCTTATTTCTTACTTTCTCTTTCTCAAGTTACAAATTGTAGTTTTGTATTTCTCTCAAACCATAGTTGGTTTAAAATTACTATTGGCACCACATTTTCGCCTATAATTTTCTTTCGTTATGAATAAAATTAGATTAACATTTAAGATTACGTGGAGTAGTTACAAGTGTCCTTATTAGTGACTTGGTAAAATAAAAACTACTGCTTTATTTTCTTAAAAAGTTCACTAAAACAGTTGTGGTGAATGATGTAATATTTGAAATGGAATTCGTAACTTATAGATTTGTTGAAAAATATTTTTAGAATATATCACATTAATTTAAGATTTCATTAACACTAGAGGTACGAAGAGAATAGATTTGGATTTATTAACCTAGGTGAATAGTTGTGGTAACGATTTAGACCACAGCACTATAAAGAAAAGTATCATCTGAGAAATATCTTACGAATAAATTATGATAAAAATAAAGAAAAATGGATTCTTTGTACAGAGTATTTTTAAAATTATATCGTCGACGTTCGTCACCAAACGGTCTTTGCTATTCATGAAACAGCAAATTTTTTTCAATATTATTTCGATAGTTTCTTTTAGAGTGACTTTACTTTATAATTTACATTTTAAAGTAAAAACCAAATAAATAATTCTTTTCATATACGTTTTCACACTAATCGGTACCATATTTTCTAACATTGTTATTTGGCAAAGTACAAGATAAATATTTGTTTAATAACCACAGTGAATAACGTGCACCAATTCGATTTATATAACACAATTGCATTGGCCTTTACGAGTGTGAAGAAACCTGACAGTTAATTATCTTCAAAGTATTTGTATTAGCAATTATTTAGATAGTAAACTAGTGTTAATATCCGCTTTTGTTACATCTATGGGAATTTAATATCCTCTAAGGTCATAAGAAGGTACTTTGAAAAACCCAAAATAAAAATACTGCAATGCCGTTTCCCTAATTTGCATTCCGATACTTGTTACGCGATAAAGAGGAAAAGCAATTCCATGTGCAATAAGTTCTATTTTTACTGCTTGGGTATGATTAAAGGCATTTATTTAATACCGTACAGAGGGAAAAATCCCAGTCCAAATAATTGTATGTATGATTCGATATCACTGGTCTGAATTTGTTAACGAACCTTGCGGAAATATAGTTTCAATTATTTTTTTTGCGTTTCTTAGAGCAAATTTTATGCACAAATTAGTCACGGTTAAATATTTTCTTTCTAGATCGTAAAACCGATTTAGATTGCCGTAAAGTAAAAATCAAGATACATGCGAAAATACTGTCATTAAATTCAATTACTATGATATTAAGATCTTGTCAGAAATAAATTTTTTAAATAATATTTTTCAAGTTATTCGTGTCTTACTGACTATGTAAGTGGAGTGTTTAAGAAATTGTTTACTGGGCTGTATCATTTTCAAGATAAAATTTAACATCTCATAAAAATATTTATTTGTCGCTTGTTTCATTGTTTATGTATTTACCATATTACGCAAATAATGTTTATAACAGACATAAACCTATATATTTCCAGCAAATTGCCGAAGCCTCCTTTAAAAATGTAGGTCTAGATAAATTTTAATTGCATATTAGTATGTGCATTGAATTAAGATTAGCAATTGTTTTTTGCTTATTTTGCTGAAGGAATTGACAAATATAGCGAAAAACTAAATGCCTATTAAGAATTACTTAGATTTTTCCTAATGTTTGGTAATGACCGTTTTCGGTACAAGGTGAGACAGTTACATAACATAAGTATTACTAGTTAAGTGTATTTTAAATGCCTAAATAGGAGCTGTAAATTTTATTGTATATAAATTAAATATATTGTAAAAATAAGTATTATTATTTTTTCTATTTCTTTGTAAGCTTCTTATATGTCCCATTTAACAATTTTTTATATAATACACATAATAAAATCAGTTTCCAAAAGTACAGATAGACATACTTATTTTTGCAATATACAGATAAATTACTGTCTTTTTTGTAAATAAAATGCAGTAAGAGAAGAGATAAAGAGTTTATATTCTGTTATAAAAATAAATAAAAAAATGCCTTTTTCATTACTTTTAGGAACCAGAGTACTTAAAAATTTCGTATCTCTAAAGGAAAGAAAATGATCGTTTATTGACATTGAAGTTAGACTTGCAAATTGGAAACATATCTGTAGATCTCACAATAAAAAAAAATTACTTTCCTTCACTAAAAATTCAATAAGTAGAAACCGCTTGCAATAAAATAGTCAACTACTTGACTTCGCAGAAAACAACTAAAGGATAATATATTTTATATAACAAAAATTTAACATTGTGTCTAATTAAATTGAATTCTTTGAAAACATCAGATGCCGATGTGCAGAAAAACACTTAATATTGAAAAAAATATTACATTAACCTAACCGAATTTTATCTATTTTTATTCGTTTGTATCAAACTACATGTAAAAACTGTAAAGATTAAATGTTCAAATATCATTAAGTAACTAAATAATCATATTATGTTTTTAAAAAGAACACTTGTCTTGGGTTTACTCAGTATTATATTCCTTCGATTTTTACCAGTCTTCGTTTCTTTTGATATAACATCCTGACATTAGTTCAGCAAAACTTAACCCTTAAAAACTATTACATACGATTTCATTAAAAATACATTTCAATCTCATATTTCGCATTCATTTCTAGAGACAAACT